>BQKN01059187.1:87276-104724 GCA_022839385.1 Asparagus kiusianus | reverse complement strand
TTTAGAAAAACCGACCTGGTTTCAGCGACAGTGCTGAAACCAGGTCGGTTTCTCTAAATAAATGAGAAACGGGTCGTTTTTTGCAATTAAAACATCAAATGGGTTGGTTTTGAAAATTTGTCCTACTATTGTCATGAAAGAAAGCGAGGGAAAAAGTGAAAGAAACTTTTAGATGAAATTTTTTACGTTCGCAAATAAAATGATATTAACATGTCAAATTTGACCATTCAAGGTGTGTTACAAAATATAACTGAGCATATAAAATGTAAAAAAAGATAAAATAAAATAAAAACTATAAATGTAACATATGCTCGCAAGTCACTTGTCTCGGGTCACATCCCACGTTTGCTATATCCACTCTCAAACAGTAATTTTGGGAGTTGGATTGTCGAAAATGCCCTTTTGTTGACAGAAAAATTAATTACCCATCAGATTGGCTGTCCGGTGGGAGAAGGGCAATTTAGTCCTCACACCCTCCAAAATTACTGCTCGTGAGTGTGAATAGTTGGACCCGTCACATCCACCATCCTCTCTCGTTCACCCCGCCTCCAACCTCATAACTGGGCCCACTTTCCCTTATGGTCCGGTCGCACACAAAATATCAAAATACGTGTCATTACGATTGAAAATAGGGGGAGGAAAAAGTGAGAGAAACTCGCGCCTCCTCGACCTCCTAAAACCCTTAAAACTGTCCAAAACCCAGTGTCATGCTCCTCTCGAGAATCCCAACTCGCCCTTTCCTAATTCTTAAACGCTCCTCCAAAAATCCCCTCCCATTCTCCCTCCCCTCTCTCCTCCGCCTTCCGCCGCCGGCCATGTCCTCCGCCTCCGGTCGCACCGTCGCCGACGTCCTCATGGGCAACGCCCGCCGCTCCGCCCAAAAGAAATCGAGCCTCAATCCTACCCCAAACCCTAAGCCTAGCCTTGACTCCTCCCAGTCCGAGCCCCAGCCCGATAACCCTAGCCCTTCAAAGAAATCTAAAACCCTAGAACCCCAAGAGAAACCCAAAGATCTCTCCCTCGAGCTGAAGAAGAAGAGCGCCGATTTCGACCCTAGATCCGCCGCCACGTGGAGGGACGGCGATCCAGTCCCGTTCTTGTTCCTCGCCCGCGCTCTCGAGCTCATCTCCAACGAGTCGGGTCGAATCGTGATCACCGAGATCTTGGCCAATGTGTTCAGGACGGTGATCGCTACGACGCCTGGGGATCTTCTTGCGACTGTTTATCTCTCGGCAAACAGGATCGCTGCCCCTCATGAGGGGCTTGAGCTTGGAATTGGGGACGCTTCGCTCATTAAGGCGCTATCTGAGGCTTATGGGAGGAGGGAAGAGCACGTCAAGAAGCAGCTAAAGGTAACTGTGGTTGTTTTGCTTTCTCGATTGTAATGGTACTGGGTTTCTGAAAAAAAACTGTTTGGGGGTTTTGAGATGCTGTTTGGTGACAGGAATTGGGAGATCTGGGGCTCGTTGCAAAAGCGAGCAGGTCTTCGCAGAAAGTGATGTTCAAGCCTCAGCCTCTGACTATTGCGAAGGTTTTAGATACATTCCGTGCCATTGCAAAGGTTAGCCCTTTTTGTTGACTGAATTCGCTAAATGTTTCTAAGCTTAATAACCACTTCCTTTCCATGCGGAACTATGCTGTAATTTGAGATGAATTATTATACTTGGTTAGTGTCTCTAGCTATTTTGTATGATTTCTTTCAATGCCTTTATTTTTTCCCCTTTCTGTCGTTCATTAGATAGAACATTAGGAGAGCGTTAGGTATAGTAAAGTGATTAGAGTCATTGCAGTCTGCTACTTTTTCCTTGCAAAATGTGGTGGTGAGATTTTTATCATTAGGTAGAAAAGTTGTACAACTGCCCAAATAGCCAGTTAGTGTACATTTCCACACTGCTTATAATAGGTTGGTATTCCTTCATGGCTTCATCCATCCTAGTACTGTAGTACATATATAGCTCGGGCAAGGCATACTTCTTCTCTTTGTGTTATTGGCATACTGAGGTTTGGATTTCTTTTCAGGGCCTGTTTGGTTGTTTTCCATAATTATAAGGAAACATTTCTTCTTCAATTTTTGGTGTTTCCTTCACTTTCTTGCAAAAATGTTTCTTGTGTTTGTTTCGCCAGAAAACATGAGGTATAAGTAACTTCCACCATTTTCCTTAGTTTGGTTCAACTTCAAAAACGAAGCGATCAATTGATGTGTGAATAGATTCCTTTATTTTCTAGTGTTTGTTTCAAACTAAAAAAGTGGGAAAAAGAAACTATGGTTGGTTCACCATAGTGTGTTTACCACCCATACAAGACAAAATTGTTACCAACATAAACTGAGGGGTGAACATACCCATCATCATATAAAAGTTGCTTGCAATGGTATACCCAACAGCTATTTTAGGTAGTAATTTGCAACATGTTTAAAGTTTTGTGGGACTGATTTTAAAATATGAACACTTGAGGGAGTAATTTCAAATTGTTTAAAGATTTGAGGGACTAGTTTTAAAATTGAGGTAGTAAATTGCATGATGTTTAAAAATTTGAGAGACTTTTTTTTGTCGACAGAGAGAATAACAATCTTGCCTAACATATAATGCTTAATACTATCAATTATTCATCAAATTTCTACTATAAACAGAATTGTTCAAGTTTGCAATGCAGATTAATCAAGAAATTAAATCCAGAAAATTAACAAACAAAAAAGAAATGATAGCAACACCAAATCAATTCCAGTAATATAAAAACTACAAAGACCAATCATTCATCAAACTCTTAAGATGGCAAGAAAGGATATAGCATAGAAATCAAACACATCAAGCCTAAACGAATGAAAACAGGCCTGAATGAGACTAGGATTACGTTGCCAGCGCAGTCGGCCTTGATCATACCAAGAATCAGCTGTGATTGCTTGGCGACTGGCCTACTCAATCTTGAATTCGACGCCGTCAGAGCTTCTAATGGGTTTTCTGCCCATTTCGGAGGGTTTTAGGGGGAACTCATTTTCCTTTGTGAGAGACGTGGCGGGGGCTTTCCTCCATTATTTCCCTTTTTTATTTAGTGAACCAAACATCAGAAAATGAGGAAAAATGACAATCTTTTAGGGGTTTCCTTCACTGTCAGATTTCTTTTTGGAGTTTTCTCCATTTTTTGATCAACCAAACATGCCCTCAGTATCAAAAGGGACTGATCCATAAAATCAATCACAGTGCCTTTCTTGAATTTGGGGAAGTAAAGTGGTGGAGAACAATTCCCCTAAGACTTGATATTCTTTTACTTTTGCTCCTGAATTAGTGTTTGATCATCACTGCATCTAATATCATCCTATATCATCATGTCCTATAAAAGCTCGTAGCTATTGAATTAGAGTTTTCCCATTAGGACCACCAACCCCACCATCTTTATGGGAAATTTCTATTACAAACTAAGACCATCTATTTCAAGCAAATATATATCAAGAATTAGTGAACTAGAGTTCCTCGAGATGAAGAAAAGGATAAGTGAAAGATTTGGTAATAGAGAGAAGTGTGCATTCATTAATTTATTATCAATTTAAACTAACCTACACACATATATGTTCATGCACATCCATACAACACTACAAATCTTTCACAGTTTTGGAAAATTATGGTCACTGTCTAGATATAAATATATCAACTAAGCACCCAAAGAAGTTCCCCTTGCACACCATGTTCCTAGAGCACCGTATTGAACGTACTTATTTTTCTTCACATAGCAAATGTGATCCATGACGAGTGATGATTTACATGATCCATGACGAGTGATGATTTACATACTTTCAAATGTATATATGTAGTGTTTTTGTGCTCTACCCGGCCGAGTACTCACCTGAAATGCTCCTACTTGGTATTAAAACATGTTGGGTAGTTGATACCTACTCGATATGCGGTCAAACCAAATAATCAAGCGGTTAAAGAGTATGCAACCGGATAATGAAGTTATGTGAGCGCATGATATATTTGATCCGACCCCACCCAAACTTAATTACCCTAAAATTGCCCACTTGCTACCTCAAAAGATCCTCAAAAATAAAACGCTTCTTCAAAACCCTAAACCTGGTCACCCCCCCCCCCCCCAACATCCTTTCAACCATTACTAATTGTTGTCCACCACTGCTCGCAACTGCTGATGAGTGAAAGATGCCAATTGTTGTTGTCTCCGCCACCATTTCAGCCACCGATCGCGACTAGGATGAGGAAGACAAGATGAGGAGTTTTACCAGTATTTTTAAGTGTTATGACTTCTAGGACTATTTTCGGTTTATGAACTTAGCAATCTTGCTTTTAAGTGCATAATGACTTCGATTTGAGTAGCTTAGGGTATTATTGTTAGTCTTTTGCTGGGAATGTTTTATATCTTTCATTAATTATTGTATTTTTATATATGATAAATAATAAATTTATATATTAAAAATTTCAAAAACGCATAACTCTGCATAATTCAATTAATCGCCGCATATTCCGACTAATTGCTACCCAATATCGGACTGTACGCATAATGAAACCATTTTTTAGAACCCTGTATAATGTATATATGTATAATGTATCTCATCTATACACATCACATGATCCACATGAAAACTGAATGATTATCGAAATGACCAGAGCAACTGCTTTCTACACTCCCAAAATGTACCATGCCCCCGAATATTGGTCAGATTAGGCCTATTCCTTCCATAAACTGTACTATTGAAGTTACCATTTCACATCCACTGATCCATGTCAAGAACCAAAATATGCTAGAAATTTGGTACAATATAATTATGTGGTAGCTTAAACAATGGTTGAAGTATCTTTCTTGCAAATTTACTTGACATGATTTGTGTGCAGTTTTTATTGTAAACTTATGGAAGTAAATTTTATGATAGTTATAATTGCAGCCTCCAAATAATGTTACAACACCTGTGATAATGCTATTTCTTGTTTTGTGTTTTATAATATTCAAACAGTTTGTGTGCTTACTTAAAAGATTGAATGCCCCAGGGAACATAGGCCTGTCTTTCCTTTTTTTCAACTATAATTTCCCTCCTTGTAGGAGACCGGGAAAGACAGCCAGGACAAAAAAAGGAATCATATTAAAGGGCTTCTTGTTGCAGCAACTGATTGTGAACCTCAGTACATAATTCGTCTCCTGCAGGTTGTAATATGCAAGCTTGAGAAATTTTCATTTTGTTTCTTTTTTTTTAACTCTCCTTTTAAGACTTGTTAGTTGTTGCAGTCAAAAATGCGAATTGGCTTGGCCGAGAAAACTGTTCTTGTTGCTCTTGGGCAGGCTGCTATGCATTCTGCAACGCTTCCTGCTCCACCTTCACAAATTCAGTCCCCTCTTGAAGAGGTTTGTGTTCTATTTGCTCTTTACATCCACCAGTAATTTTTGAGAGCACTAGTTTAGAAAAGGGTTGACGCCTTATGGCTATGTCATGCTTTTATTCCATTTAACATTAATTCTTTGTTCTGACTCCATTTAAATGAGGTCTGAAGCTAACTACTGTTCACTTCATGTATATAGTTGTGTAAAAGCATACTCTACCTTCTTCTTCTGGTCGATTATACAATTGAAATTTGAACAACGAATTTGCACTATGTTTTGGAATCTGCAGTTTAACATTAATCCTTAACCCTATAATTTTATTTTGCACAAGCTACTGTGCATGTTTTGAGGTCTCTCTCCTCCCCCCCTCCCTTCACCCCTCTCCCTCTCTCACTTGAAACCTTTCTCCTACGACAGCTACATTATTTGGACTCTCAATTTTAAGTGTTTTGTTCACTTTGACAAAATGCGCGTTACTCATTTTCTTGGGACACACTTTAGTATGATAAGTATAAAGTTCATTCTGTTAGTTATATTCTTATATAGAATTAAGGGCCTAATCAAAAGCTTTGACTCATTCGAAGACAACTTCGTGGATCTCTTGTAAACTGTGCATCTTCCATCAGTGTAGCGCTTCATTTCTCTTGTTCCTTAGATATTCTTTATACCCATTCCATGCAAACTTGAGGCTTTTTATGTCTTGAGATTAGCATGCTGACTCAATTTGTCACTTTCCAGTTGTTGCCTGCACATTCTCTTGCTTGTATTGTCATGTTTGTTTAATTATTTCTGCAATAATTTCTACATTGTTATGATGTTGCTTCCTCATTATTTATTTATCCTCAATTTGAAGTTAAGTTTATGCCAAATTCATGATAATGAGTTGGTTTTAGGATTCATGGTTGATTAGTATTGATGAATGAAAGAAACTGGCATAATGAGTTAATGATATACCTCTTTGTAAATTGTTTGTGGTGCCAGCCTGGCTAGTTCTGTTTGGAAGGTTGTCTTCCTTAAAAAGGTTCAGATTACAACCTTTGTGAAGGCATGACCAAGGACCAGAGTAGTATTCATTGTTTGCAGTGCCAGCATGGCTAGTATTGTTTTTAGGAGTTCGTCTTCTCTGAAAAGGTTTAGATTGCAACATTTGTGGAGGCATGACTAAGAATCGAGTTACTATTCCGAACCCAAATGAGCCCAACCTTAATAATGCCACAGTCAAGTTAGTTGAAATTAATTTTAACAAGTAGAACAAGATTTTCTAAATGAAGCATTTTGGCTGTTATAGTTCTAGCAGAAACATTCTCCTAGAAAAATGATTCATCTTGAGATAGGGGAAGTCTACAAGTAGAGTAGGGCATGCATATGGGGATAGGTGATGGGTGTGATTCGATGCTGAGCTTGACATTCATTTCTACAATTAATTATTTCTTAAAAGAACAGTGAAGATGAAATCGGTGGCATACATTTAAGTTGTAGGAATTGGTTAACAGATACAGATCAGTCTTTTTTGTTAGCTGTTGAAATGGAGATAAAATCCAATCCTTTTAAGGTAATGAAACAATTCTTAGATGATGGAGTCCCCTAGGTCACATGCTGAGTAATAATGCTTCGGTGAGTAAGAGGCAAAAATTGATGGAAAAAATAAATCTTGGATTAAGGATGTGGCGTAATGGGTTTAACTCCCTATCACATGCTTTTTATGTTGGGCAGGAAAGTAGGTCCTCTTTGTCTGGCCTGCCTTATGAAGTATGCCGAATAGAGTTTTGGACTACAGTGATCATATCGCTGTACATGGCTCGCTGCTCCTCCCTTAAGTGACTATATACAGGTTTTGGGCTATCTACATAGCTCTGTGCCCTAGAAAGAGATGTATCTATATCAGTCTATCAGATGTGTATCTGACAGTTAATGGATACTTGTGCAGTACTATTTTTTGCTTTAGCCGTAAATGCAGCATTTCCTAGATGTATTGGAACCATATTCTAGATGCATATGAGATAAAAGTTAAAAACTGAACATTGAGTTCTCATTTCATTTGATTTGTTCATCTATTAGAATTATATAATTTGTCCCATTTCTTAATAATGAATAGGTTAACATACCTATTAATGTATAAAACTTGAAAATATTTCATATATCTGGAATATTGAACATCACTTCACTGATGACTAACTTTATTGTTGTTTATATATCTATAATCTTATACTGTATCCCAACCTTTCAGGATTTGGCTTATATTTTCAAGCTTTGCTTATTACTGTGTCTTCTGAACTGCACCCATTTCCATACTTCAGAGTAGGCTAGATTGGCCTACACCAATTGTGATGGTGCAATACCTTCTCTGTCTGGCCATGATGGTGATATATCACTCGGATTCATGTCCCAAATGGATCTTTAGCACTTACAAAAGATATTTAAAGATAGATGGCATTGTTAAGCTCCAAATTTGTGGGATTAGACATCCGTATCTCTTATCCTTGCCTGTCACTCACAAAGAGCATTATTTTAGATGATATACTTAAATTACTAATATATTGCATAAAGGTCAGATTGGCTCCACACTGGTCTACAATTTTTTTCCAAGTCTATCATAGTATTTTGTTGAAGTTCATCCCAGGTTGCTTTTGTTTCTACTGGTTCTAGACTTAGCCCAAACTCCTAGGGTTATATCAGAGGGTCGTATTTGAGTTGTCCATGTACTGTTCATAGGTAATATGTTATGGGGTTTGGACTCATTTTTAGTTCTGTATGAGGCCTTATAATATTTTATATAACGTGGACAAGAATTTCAGTAATAGTAGTTATCTTATGGAAGAGCCATTGGGCCAAGAAGAAAAGCTTCCTGGGCAACTTGATAAACAAAAAGTAGAACTGATCGATATACAGAGAAGTCAATAGGGCACGTGAAGCCTGGCAGTTAGGCAGAGTAGCCCCTCCTAGACCAGTTCTAGTTATTTTATTTTTTCTATGCCATACTATTGCTTTTTTTAACTATCTGCTGCCTGGTAGCAGTAACTTTCTGTCATGGACTTTGTTTACTTTTTCCTCTATAGTTATTAAGCTTTATATTTGGAGTAGGTCTTTATCTTCTATTTAGGATATGCTGTTAAACTTTGGTAATGGACAACCTGAAGCCATCCTGTGCATTAACTGATGCTGTATATTATTTGTTGCTTAAACTTGACACAAGCTTCTTATCTGATTCTGACTTTAGGCTGCAAAAATCATGAAACAAGTCTATTCAGTTCTTCCTATATACGATAAGATTGTGCCAGCTCTTCTTAGTGTTGGAGTGTGGAAGCTTTCAGAGGCATGCAACTTCTCTTTGGGTGTACCTGTTGGTCCTATGTTAGCTAAACCAACAAAATCTGTCTCGGAGATCCTTGATAAATTCCAGGGCATGGAATTCACCTCTGAATACAAATATGATGGTGAACGTGCTCAGGTACTCCTTGTTTTCTTTACGTATATTCTACATGATACATACCCTAATTTCACATTTGATTGCAGATACACTACATGGAAGATGGCTCAGTTGAAATATACAGTCGTAATGCTGAGCGAAATACGGGAAAGTATCCTGATGTTGTCAATTGTATATCAAGGTATTTTTTTTATCTTGTCCCTTGAATATTTGGTTACTCTTGGAAAAAGAGGTGTTTAGATCATAGTAAAAAGCATTTCTCTAATTTGTAAGAAATTTGTGATGCGTTTGAGGCTATACTACGTTCAATAGTGTAGCATCAAGTTTATAGTTTCGATTATTGATTCTGAAATGTACTGATTTGTCCGGTGTCGTATGAAGGCTATGTTTCACCAAACTTCACTTTTTCACCATGTTCTGAGCGTTGCTTGTTTTGCCACTATATCATTGATGGTTATGCTTAGCAGCAAATTATCCTTTAGTTATTAATTGATATCTCATATAGACTTTTTTTCTGTACAGGAAATTCTCTACATCAAACTACCATCTGATTAGATACTGATAAAAGATAATATTATTTTGTCTTAAATATTTCTTCCCTACTATAAGAATAAAGAATTCTTAATATCTGACTGCAGAATCATGAAACCTACTGTTAAATCCTTTGTTCTGGATTGTGAAATTGTTGCCTATGACCGCGTGAAGAAGAAAATTTTGCCTTTCCAGGTACATATATTATCTAATATATTTATCATTTCGATCCTAATATATCATTTTTTTCAAGAACAGCCTTTGATTTTTTTTGGAGCTTGCAATGATGCCATTTCTGTTAATGATTTTAAGGTTGTAACATGGTCCAGTTATGCTATGAAGCACAATCAATATGTATTGAGTCCGATGTCTGTGTCAGATACATATCAAACACCAATGTTCAAAAACACGGTTTTATTATTCGTGCGGTTCAAGAGCGAGTCAGTTGAATTGGATTATGCGCCGATTAATCAGATTATGAGGAATTATGCGTTTTTTAAATTTTTAGCATATATTTATTATTTTTCATACATAAAAAATGCATATAATTCATAAAAGATAGAACATATGCTAAGAAAAGCGAAGACTGCGGTCACAGCTATGCTAACAAGTAGCAAGATCTCATGAAACTTCAACAGAGGATGGTATTAGACAATGAAGATGGTGAAGTCCATAAAAGATGGTGAAGACTCGGAGCTTCAACGGAAGATGGTGAACACTATAAGGAAAAGATGGTGAAGAAGAGATCTAGAAGAAGATGGAGAAGAGGAGATCTTGCTGGCTGTGGAAGAGGAGATCCGGCGGTGAAGAGGAGCTCCGGAAGAAGATGGAGAAGAGGAAATCTTGCCGGCTGTGGAAGAGGAGATCCGGTGGTGAAGAGGACAATCAGCGGCTGATGGAGAGGGATTTAGGGTTTTGTTTTTTTTTTCCACAGAAACATCGGAGACGGAGCAGAAAGGAATCAGGATTTTTGGATATGCAATCGGGTGGGTTTTGTGTTAAATACATTTGCGGGTTCATTTTTTGGACCGAAATCAGTTAGTACCCATCTTAAAACACGTGTGCATACTCTTTATATGCAGGTGAGTATGCGGTTTTCGCTCTATTTTGCGGTGAGCGAATCAGCCCATTTCCAAGCGGAAATTGGCCGATTCTGCATATTCGCCCCGCATACGTGGGCGAGTATTACGATTTTTAGAACACCGTCAAACACTGATAGTTGCCTGACATGTTAGAACCATGTCAGGCATGGGGAAATGTAAAAGGATCCTTTTACATATAGTGGGCCATACTTTAACATATTTTGATTTAACTATTGAAACTTGTAATGACTGTGTTTTAAATGTCGGCCGACATGTCGGACATGTCGGTCGACATAGCGGATTGAAGGGCCAAGCGACACGAATCGGCCTATTTTGAGTCGTATATCGGAATTCAGGAGGAAATCGGAGATGTCGGGGAAATATCGGTCATGTTGGCCGCTTTTTAACCTTAGAAAAATCGGTCGATTTCTCCAGATATCGCTTTACAGCTTTTTTGACTTATTGGGTTTGGGTTTTTGATGAAAACCCAAACCCATTTGACTATGCGTTGAACTTGAGGGACTTTTTACGAACCCGAACCCAAAAAACGAGTTGATAGAAAGAAAAAAAACGAAGCTAGGGCTAGACTAGGAAGAGAACATCCGCCTTCATCTTCTTCGTTTCTCACTCGACTCGACCGCCTTCAACCACCTTCAGCCGCCTTCGACGGCCTTCAGCTTCGACCGCCTTCAGCTTCGACCGCCTTCAGCTTCGACGCCTTCGAGTCTTCGACAACCTTCAACTTCGACCGCTTTCATTCACCTTCTACCGCCTTCGACCGCCTTCAGCCGCCTTCGACCGTCTTCGACGCCTCTTGCTTCCTGAGGCTTCAGCCGTCAGGTATCTCTCTCTTTCTCTCTTCTCGATACTTTTAACTTTTTTTTCCCTGCAGTTTGAGTTCGTGCCGAATAAAATTAGGTAAGCTTTTCAGATTTCCCCTTGAATCTTTTTAATTTTCCCCTTCTTTTCAGTTTTCCCCTTGAATCTTTTTAATTTTCACCTTCTTTTCAGTTTGCCCCTTGAATCTTTTTAATTTTCCCCTTCTTTTCAGTTTTGCCCTGTCAAATAAAATTAGTTTCAAGTTAGTAATTGAATTATAAAATTGAAATGCAACAAATTTAAATGCTAATGCATAGGAGAGAGTGAGATACTTAACAATTGACACTCCTTAATGTCTGTTCCCTCCCTCTCTTGAATTCGTACCAAGTTGTTGCTGAAATTATATTGAAATTAGAAACTCCCAAGCAATTGAGAAGTGAAATTATCACCCCTTGTACGCTTTCTAAGCAGTTGATTACTTTTAGGACATGATATTATACATATCCGCACCGCCCGATATGGCAATCCGATATTTAGTCAATGTCCCCCGATATATCCCCGATTTCCGCTATCCGATATGGATTTCAGCCGTCCGACATGAACCCGACATCCGATATTTAAAACCTTGTGTAATGGAACCATGTGTTGTATTAGGCCACATATATTGGATTGGACTTTGAGAATTGAGATAGATTTATTTGGGTTAAGATGAGAGTCTGTAGAATATAGATGTTAACTTTAATAGTTATTTTGTTTTTATTTCTAGTTCGATAAAGCATGACCTAGTCTCTACCTTTAGATGCTTGAGTGCATTATGCATATGTCCACCACTCTGCACCTGTATCCTACTTTAAAGATTTGCTGCATATGTCCATCTTATAACCTATTCGTTTAATTTGTCCTTGTCCATGCTACTGCTTCCTGAGATGGCATTATATAAAATCCATGAATATGCATTGTAAATTATCAATTAAAAAAAATGAATCAGTAGAAGGAATTTGCCAATGCAATCGTTCATGTCAAATGTGCAACTATGCGTGCTATAACAATTTCATACTGCTTAGTTGATTTTAAATTGTCTTTGTGGCATTTGAAGATATAGTTCTTATATGCAATGAAACATTGAGCTTTTAAATTGATGATGGAAATTCATTAGCCTAAGCCAGTCGTTCGTGGCAAGTTCAGCAGTTCATATGTTACCGTTAAGATGGTGTGTTCCAGAACTGCAATGGCATATGTCCCACTTCTAATATTACACCTGTATCATGGGTGTTGTCATATTTAAAGCATGAGCCTGCAAGGTGCAGCACATACCATCACTTTATGGAGTTTCTGGTTAACATTTTCACATTTTTTGGCAAATTCTGGTATTAATGTAATTTATGACTATCAAATATATCACAATTTTCTTTTCTTTCAAACATCCAGATTTTAGTTCTCTAGTAAAATCATTTTTCTCTTGAGTTGTAAAAAGTCATTGTGAACATTTTCCCCCTTGTAGGTCCTCAGCACTCGAGCTCGCAAGGGAGTTATCTTAAGTGATATTAAAGTTGCAGTATGCATCTATGCCTTTGATATACTGTACATAAATGGGCAACCCCTTCTTCAAGAGCAACTAAAACTTCGCAGGGAGGTATATACATATTATTTTTATTGAAATCTTATGATAGATTTCCTATTAAATTTATCCGTATGCGAGGATACTGTAGAACATACTTCTCTGCATAGTGATAGATGTCTTGTCTTCACTGTAGTTTACTTTTCATAATCATGTTAGTCGGTTATAACTATTTTCATTAGCAACAGCATGTAAATAAAGAAAACTACGAAGATTAAGACTTCTGTGCTCAATAATACTTGTTGAAGGAGGTTTTGCATATAAATAATAAATCCTAGGATTATGCCTTGTTGCGATTCTTCCTTGCGTGAATATCAATCAAGCCCTCAGTTTCACATAATTTTGACAAGTTTCCGCGTTCAATCAATAATAGGCCTTACTGAGTGGCTGAAGCATACTCCTTACTTATTTCCTATTCTGCCTTTTTTTACTTGCTGTTTAAGGGTCACATTTCCTATTTGATTTAGGATTTCTTTTGTTGCTTGACTTAGGTTTTTTTGCTGTATGAAAAAGAACAAGGATCCCTTGTTAGTTTGTCTAATGAACTCAAACACAAATAAGGCATTACATGTGATGCTGTTGATATCCCTTGTTTAGATTATTGATTTTACCCAATACCCACATATGCAGTCTAATATGAAAGATGCTGTTATATAGAGTGTATGGAAAAATGATGCACATGACACTTCTCTTTAGTAAGGAGTTCCAATTTGAACTTGCTGGTGATTGTTTCTCCAGCACATGCTTATCCCCACAGACTATAATGACTTTTAGAGTAAGATGCAGTTGAGGGATGAGGGGGCGGGTTAGATGGCCAAGATACCACTGTCCTTAAAGGTCTTGAGTTTGAGTTTTACCAGTCACTATAGAGACGCACCAAGTGGCTTTATCGCTATCACCAGCCTCTTGTGGAAGTGGATGTCACATGCTCTAACAATTAAGCAGGTGGTCAAAGAGGACTGGGCAAACTCATTTAGGAAAAGAAAAGAATAGTTGCAGTTAACTTTTCTTTTTAATGTCAATGGACTCAACACAAATTTCAAATCATTCATTCTAGTAGCAAAGCACCCAAATAAGCATGTTTTACTCTGGTTTTCTCTCTGCTAATATTGAACGTGAATGAATTTATTAATTTTCACCTGTTTTTGAAAGTAGCTCATGTAACCCTCCATTGACATTTTGAAAGCCTAAAGTAGAAACCCTTAGAACTTCCACAAAGAAGAAAGATGAGAGTAAGGGAAATCAGCAAGAAGAGTAAGCAAGGAGGTCAAAACTAGCCTATGTATATGTTTCCAGACT
Organism: Asparagus kiusianus; assembly: GCA_022839385.1. Lineage (NCBI taxonomy): Eukaryota > Viridiplantae > Streptophyta > Magnoliopsida > Asparagales > Asparagaceae > Asparagus > Asparagus kiusianus. The sequence continues at coordinate 90,629 of BQKN01059187.1, read as the reverse complement.
ATCGTGCTTCTTCCCTCCTATAGTTGAGCGCATCAGGAGTATTGGTTATAAGCAACAATATTATTCAAGACATATACATCTCAACAGGGCTTAAGGTATTAAGCCCACATCTTGCCCAATAGCAATCCCCATCTCATGCTCAGGGCTGGTTTAGGCCAATCACAAATGAGTCACATAATTCTTTTGTTATTCTTTTGTTCTCAGTGGTTTCTGAGAATTTCCATAATTTAATTTGATATCGAGATCAGATGTAAGATACCACTTTGAGCTTGTGGTTTGTTGGAATAGTTTGACAGTCAATATCTGGTTTCTCTTTGGTCATAAAGTTCTCTCTCTGCATCCAGTTTCCATACCCTTGTCTATATTCAGTCTCTACCTACCTTTTTGTTTCATTATCCTTCATTTAATTTAGAAGTTTCTCTATTTTCAAAGATAGCAGTCATTGACATAGATAGCAGTCATTATAAGTGTTTTTTTCTTAGTGCTAAGTGATTTCACAGAGTCAAAATTATGGTTGCTACTTAAAAGAGGGCATGCACTGAAGCTCTTTTATTTATCATTTTGTATTCTCCAAAATAAATAGTAGGAAGTATGTGGGCAAAAAAGGTCACGAGGGCCTACTTGAGTTTGTGCTACGTTGTGTGCCATAATGTCCACAGGACTTTCAAGTTTCAATTCATTCAAAGACAGATAATTTTGTGCATGAACAATCTAACTAAACTTTTCTTCCATGCTATACATTTCAGCTCATCTGAATCGTGATAATATAGCTTTTATCAGTTGAATACAATATTTTGAAGTAAGATGTTTTTTTCCTGCAGCACCTATACAATTCATTTGAGGAACTTCCTGGAGAGTTTCAGTTTGCAACAACAATTACATCTAATGACCTTGAGGAAATACAGAAATTCCTTGATGATGCTGTCAGTGCCAGGTATTGTGATAAAAATTTATTGCACCAAGGTTTCTAATAAATGCGAGTCAAGGTTTTAAAATGTTTCCACTGCTGCTGTCAGATTTTTGTGATGATTCCTTTTTGTTAATCCCAGTTTGTCTATATTTTCTACTATTTCAGTTCACTTAATACTTCCTTCAGCTTCTATTTCCATGATGTGTATAAATCATAATGTAGTTCACTTCATGTGGGACAGAACCCCTGTTATTAGTTAATGTATGATATGATAAATTTGATGCACTTGATCTGCGAATTTGTGTCGATGTTTAATGCTTTTCTATTTAAGTTGTAATGCCATGATTTTGTTGATTGGCTTCCATGATACTTCATGCAGGTTTTATGATTTGGTTTTGATCTTTGCAAGCATGGGTCTTGTTGACTGTATACTGTTATGTCATCCGTGTGCTTGTGTTGCTTGTCAGACCATGCAATTGTATCTTCTGCTGCATGCTAGTTTCTATTTACTCATTTATTTTGAAAGATTAGCACTCCCAGATAAGTGAAAAAGTCATCACTAGATGTTCTGCCTTCTCTCATGGATTGCCTATTTCATGGCTAATTGATGCCTAAAGCTCATTTGCACTGATTTATTTGCTATACTATAATCCTTTTTTGCTAGTGTTTTCCAAACAGCGACAGTGCTTTCTTACTGAAAGGAAAATTATGGATTTCATTGTTTTTACTAACTTTTCACTGTCCATGAAGTTGTGAAGGGTTAATTATCAAGACCCTTGGCAAAGATGCTACATATGAGCCTTCAAAGCGTTCAAACAATTGGTTGAAATTGAAGAAGGACTACATGGACAGGTGAACAATCTTTTGTTTCTTTTGTTGTTTTCAATATTAAACTTTTAAATGTTTTCCTTGTAGTGTACTTCACAGGAAATTATATTTTTGTTTCAGTACATACACAATCCAAGTTAATGTAAAGAATGTCAGAGATAGAAAATGATAAGCACTTAAAACATTATCTTAATGTGGTCCCGGTCGATCTTAATATGCAAATGAAATTCTTAAACTGTTTTTTTCCTTAAAAACCTATCTCTAGGTGTCGACGTATAAGAATGTTCAGCTTTAAGAAGCTAATTTACAATGGTAGAATATATTTGGCGATGCTGCTGTGGAGTCTGCATAAATAAATAGACACCCTACTTTTTATTTCCTTCATTTATTCATTAGCTTTCTCCATCATGTTCCTCAAAATCAATTTAAATCATAGAACAACCTTGCGATCCAGTGGTTTGTCCTATCTCATATTGTGTTAGTTTTAAGAGTTAAATTGCGGTTAACTTATTATGTTCGAATGGAGTTTTCGTCAATTATACATTTTTCTATGCAAATAACATCATGACTAGTTAATTTCTTTCTTTGTATTATATTAATTAACCCTCCAATTATATATATATATATATATATATATATATATATATGTATTTATTTATTTATTTATTCTATGACTTACTATCCAAATTAAGTTTTGTCATGCCTTCTGCTAGCCATTTAACACACTTCTATCGTCAACTTGTACGGTTATACCAAGTTTAACATTTGAAGTTCCTCAACCTTCTTCAGTGCATGTTACACTTGCATCTCTCTATTGCCAGTAGAGTTATGTCATCATCATTTTTGTTTTGGTTACTATCCTATATTGTAAAATGCTCTTTTTTAACCTGATTATTGTTGATGAGTAGGATTCTTTTACTTCACTGATTCGTATATGCTTCTGGGTTCTTGGATATTTTTTAACCAAAAACTGATGTCTGCAGTATTGGAGATTCCTTTGATTTGGTTCCCATTGCAGCATTCCATGGTCGTGGAAAACGCACAGGTAAAGCTCACAGAACAACTCTAGTTTGAATCTTTTACCCATGCATCAAATGATTGCAAAATGGGCCGTCTTTACACACGCATGCACAAACACACACGAAAGGGAAAAAAAGGGAAACCAAAGAGAAAAAGGGCCCCATTATGAGTTAGTTATCATAGCGGACGATCCATTGTGTGCTTCTAGTTCATGGATATTGTGATCCTTGTAGGTCTGCTGTTAGGAAACCATATGTGTTATGATCATCTGATGCATGGATATGTACAAAAGGATATAAAATAAATCATTTCTTGTATATCGGACTTTAACATGTAGATCAACTAGCATGGCATGTACTTTGATAGGGGCATAATATCCTCCTCTCCCACGTCCCTTCCTCTCTCCCTCGTGCCATGTGCTTTGACAGGGACATAACTAGCTAGTTATGCCCACTCTCCCTCCCTCCCTCCCTTGAAATTTGTGCTAGCATGTCATACATAACTAGCTAGTCACATCAGTGTGGGGCTCACATGGTAGTGGGTTGACAACCCATTTTGCAAAACATGTCAACTCATAGCCAATTTCCTTATATAT
>BQKN01059187.1:37675-53658 GCA_022839385.1 Asparagus kiusianus | reverse complement strand
ACACACACACACACACATACTTTTTTTGCTAGATTAATTTGAGTTTGATTTTGGTATTTCTTATTGATTGCACATATAACTCACTTGAGCTTTTAGTTTTTCACATATAGTATATTTGGGGTGTGATTGAGTGAGCTTAACTTAGTTCTCATCTTGTTAGAGAACAAACGCTTTGTACTTGTGCTTATTTGCTAAGAGAACACATTGTAGTACACAAAGACACTTAGAGAAGTGGTTGGTGAGAGATGGGGTCGATTCTAAGAGGAGTGACGTCGGTAGTAAATCCTAGGGAGAGGTCGTAATTCCGAGCACTTGAGGAATGTGACACGGGCTAGGCCAACACTTAAAAGTGTGTTGTGTGATTACAATTATATGAGATCATAAAAGTTTTCGGTGAACTTGGAAAACCGATTGTGTAGTGATTTTGTGATTAGTGGAGATTCTCCTCGAGAGTGAGGAGCAGAGACGTTGGTCAAGGGTGTCCGAACTCCGTGAATATTTTCTTGTGTTCGTGTTTGGCATTGGCGCACTTATTCTTGTATATTTTCATATCGCTTATTGCCTTATGTTTATATCACTCCTAGTTTAATTCTATATCATTGCATATATCTCATTATACATCTCATTGCAAGGATATTAATTAATAAGTTTTTAATTTGGCATCGAAATTAGATTAGATTAGCAAATACCCTATTCACCCTCCCCCCTTCTAGGGTAATTTTATTTGGTATCAGAGCTTGGTGCTCTTGATTTGTGGCTTAATCGCCTAGAGTCAAAGATCCAAACTTTTATATCTTGCTAATCTAGTTTTGTGATTTATTATTGCTTGCATTCATAATTATGGACATGCATGGTGTACTTAGTTTAGGCTATGACATTAATGTTACTCCTCAATTCAATACTTTCCCTTATGCTTAATGGTGTTTTATATTTAAATTATTTGTTAGATCTAAAAATATCAATTTGTGGAAAGTCATTGATTGTGCCAATGGTGTGCCCACTTTTGAGAAATCCAAGTGGAGCAATTATGATAAAAAGATGTTTACTATGAATAAGTTAGTGTTAGAACTTTTACTTAATGCTTTTGATACATGTATTTCTAACAAACTTGCTCATTTTGATAGTGCTTACACTTATACTCTATGAAAACATATAGAAGCACATCATAGTAACTTGGAGGAGATCCAACGGATTTCGGCGGATTCCGCTTCAAGTGAGAGTGGAGCTTCATCATGCACACGGCTACTAGGCGATAGCCCTAGTGTGGTATGCGAGTCTGATACCGATAATGGATTATCTATTGATGAACTCGCTTGTGCATATGATAGATTAACGCATGCCTATAATAAATTGCACCAAAATTTTATTAATTTAAAAAGCAAGCATGTAAACTTAAAATCTGATCATGAGTTGTTAGCTTCTAAGTTTGATATTATTGCTAAAGAAAATATATCCCTTAAAAAATAATAAAAAATTAAAATTGGATCATGATTCTTTAAATTCAAATATTGTTAGCATAACTCATGAGAAAAATAATACCATATTAGAAGTGAAAAATATTAGAAATGAATTTAATTCTTTTAAGAATAATCATATATGTTCTACTTCTAATAACAATGCATTTGTGTAAGTTAATGAGTTGAATCATGTTAAGAATTGCATATCATATTTAGATTCAACATTAAAAACATGTATTGCAAATAACAATAAGCTTATGGACTTGTGTGCAAAGTCCCGTGTAAATTCTTCTAAAACTCCCACACACTATGCACACATGTATAACAAAATTTATAAGTGCTCTAATTGTGGCCGTAAAATCCATCTTGCAAAATTTTGTTATAATGCATAAAAATCCATCAAATCCAATAATGTTTGTGCATCCCATCAAGCTTCATCACATCAATACACACATGCACACAAAATTTGTTATAAATATGCAAATGTGTTTAAATGTGATTGCTATGATAGATTTGGTTATTTGGCCAAATTTTGTTTTGATTTGAAAAGAGTTTCTCATTTACAAAATACATTTAAAAGACTATCTATTTTTGCAAATGTTTCTCGTGCACAACCATAAGGTCAACATTAACAAATGCACCCATTTCATTGCGTGTATTGCAATCGGAAGTGTTATTTGCACAATTATTATTATGACCGTGTCCATGCACCAAATGCGCCCAAATGGGATCATAACCTAAGGGCATTGATCTTGAATGATAGTGGCCATGTCCCTAAACTCTTCGGTACCAAGAGTGTTTGGGTACCAAAACATGTTTGATTTTAAAGATTAATTTTTTTCCTTTTTGTTTTCATGCTTCCAAAAGAAAACTTTTGTTTTGTACACGTATTGTTTCATATTTTGTATTTTTGGATTATAGACTAAACAATACTATTTATATCATTTTCAAAGTCTACTGATCCATTAAAAAGGATTCCAAACTATGGTTAAAATTATTTTGTCAAAATTAAGTATTTTGAACGAACTCGTATTTTTGAGATTTTGCAAACTGATAAGTTTTCACAAACGGGGAATGATATTTTAAAAATTTCTTTTCTAACATGTTTATAAACAGTTCCCCAAGTTTTATAATTTTTGAATTTATTTGTTATTTTTAAAAGCACTTTAAAAATCAATTTGACTATTCAAAACTATCACTGAGCATGTTATCAGTCGACTGATAAGAATCATCAGTCGATGGAAGAAATCGTCTGGAATCAATATTTGTTTCTGCTCAATCGAAATCTCAAATGGTTCACACGAAACTCAAAGCGCCACCCCTTTACTCCACGCCTCTTCCTTCGTAAATCAAAGTGACGCCATAACTCTCTGACATCTGACAGCGTCATCATGTCATTTCAAAGAGTGACGTTTCACCTACCTAATAAAGGCTTTTGGAAACTCACCCAATGATGTCTATTCGTTGAGCGATCGGCTAGACCTAAGTTGACTCTCAATAGCCGACAACGGACTTAAAAAAAAGAAACTCTCAAGTACTCGTCCTAAGTTCAGATGCAAAGGCAGTCGACTCGATTGGCTCCAAACACAATAGAAACAACTGATAAAGTTCGAGACGTATTCTCCTAACAAATGACGATAGCCCTCGAGTCAGCAGTCAAGTTCACAAGTTCATGGTGGATCTACTTCATCCAGAAGACATAAATTGAGATTGCACAACATAGAAAAAGCAATTTTGGGTTCAAAAATATTTCTTTATTCATTTATAAGGAATATTTACAAAGTACAATGTATACATATATACAACAAAAGAGAAGGACAGGAAAGTCCTAGGAGGCTAAGAGAGGTCCATTCCCGCTCTAGGCGTTAGAGGTAAGAAACCGTTGGGATCAGTCAACAGAGGAGTCGAGCAGCTCCTCCTTCGTCTGAATCCCCCTCTTCCTCACCAAGATTGAGTCCCCCTCCAAGTGCTTTCACCTTCACCAACTCATGCAAACATTGGCTATAATAGGAGGATTGTGGAAGTGATTGGGTAGGTTCCTCATCTCGGCTGGAAGCTGCGCCGACAGGTAGTCATACCCGGCCTTGCAAGCTATCGCCACTTTAGTCTTTCCAGTGAGGCTTTGGTGATACCTCTCGATGATCTCTTAGCAGTGAGGTTTCGACTTAAGATAGGCATTGCGGTTTTGGGCCACCACCAAAGACCTTTGCAAGTGGGCGACCTGCCCATGAAGCTTGACGAGCACTGCATGTTCCATGTCTAGTTGACATCTTGCATGCACTATCGCCTGCTTCTCGACCTTGACTTGTGCTAGAGCATGGTCCCTCTCCTGGAGAGCCTTGTCCATTCTCCTAGCCTTCCTATTGCTCTCCTCCAACTCATGCCTGAGCCTGTCGACCTTGGAAGCACTTGGGGCTGGCGTCTCCGTAGTCTGTTCTGAGTCGACCCCTCTGTTGGCCCTTGTAGGCAATAAAAATTATCTTGGTGTTAAAGCCCGGCTGACTGACCTCGTCTGCCAATAAGCTTGGGCTCGTTTACATTCAACATAGCCCAACAGAGCTCGCCCATAGAGCTCAACCTCTTCTTATTGAGCTCGCCCACAATGCTCAATTTCGCCCAATTGTTGAGTTCACCCGCAGAATTCAACCCCGTCTGTTTATTGAGCTCACCCGTAGAACTCAACATTGCCCACGTGTATCATTGAGCTTGCTTGTAGAGCTTAACCCCACCTGATCACTGAGCTCGCTCGCAGAGCTCAACCTCACCTGATCACTGAGCTCGCCACAGAGCTCAACCTTACCTAATCACTTAGCTTACCCGCAGAGCTCAACCTTACCTAATCCTTGAACTCGCCTACGGAGCTCAACCTCACCTAATCCTTGAACTCGCCTACAGAGCTCAACCTCACCTAATCCTTGAGCTCGCCCGTAGAGCTGAACCTCGCCTAATCATTAAGCTCGCTCGCAGAGCTCAACTTCACTCGTCTGCCTTGTTCGCCCGTACGAACAAAATCCATTTGAATACTTCGCTCGCCCGCACGAGCTAAGCACGTCTGCAGGGGGTTCGCCCGCATGAACTATGCTTGCCAACGAACACCAGCTCACACGTTGGAGGTGAAAATGCTCTGATACAAATTGAAAGCACCCTAATGCCACTAGGAAAGAACCCTAAAGGGGGTGAATAGAGTATATACTAATCTAATTCGATTTATGCCAAATTAAAACTTACTAACAAATATATCCTAGCAAGAATGATATATAACAAATATATATGTGCAAGGATATACAAGTAACACAAGGGTAAATAATCTAAACTAGATAGTGGGCAATATAAACAACAAGCAATATACACATGCGATATAAGATATGAACATAAAAATAAGTGCGCCAATGCAATCACAAATAAATGATATGGTGATGGAGTTCGGTCCCCATGACCTACATCTCCGCTCCTTACCTTGAGGAGATATCCACTATCACAACCGGGTTTTCTACGCTCACCCGAATAACGTTTATATCGACACACTCGATTTTCTAGCTCACCGAAAACTTTACAACACTCACAATGTAACTACACTAACTACCACCTCAAGTGTTGGTCTCTAGCCCGTGTCTCCCTCAAGTGTTAGGAATTACAACATCTCTCTAGACATTACCACCTACCCCACTCCTCTTGGGACGACACCGTCTCTCACCATACACTCCTCTTGGTGTATTAATATAATACAAAGTGAACCTCATAATTAAGCACAATTACACTTCACATAATTGCAAATACACTTCACATCCTCTAAGTGTTAGCCTAGCCCGTATCACCTTCCTCAAGTATTCAGAATTACCACCTCTCACTAGGCTTTATTACTAACCCCACTCCCCTTGGAACTGACCCCGTCTCTCACCAACCACTTCTCTTGGTGTCCAAGTATAATATAACGTGCAACTCACAAATAAGCTCTCTACAACAAATATTTTATTCTCTAACAAGATGAGAACTTAATTAAGCTCACTCTCAATGTCACAAACCTGCAACCCCAAATTATACTATGAATGTAAATACAATAAGCTCAATAGGTTGTGTGTGACAAAGAGTATCAATAAAACAATTAAACTCAATATCGAAAACTAGCTTATGGAAATTAAGATCAAAACAATAAATAGTTAAAATTGAGTTTAAGGAAACTTCTCTATAGATAACAAGAGAGAGGGAGAAGAGTGAATGCTCAAACACTAAAGGATGATCTCCACTTGCTCTTGTGAAATTATCTTCACAAACCGAAACTTGAAAATGCTTAAAAGTTTCTTAAACAAATTAAACAAAATTTTAAACCCTTGTTAAACTTTCTTAAAACCTTCTCTTGGTTAGTTTTTTGTCTGAGGTATGAGGGGTATTTATAGAGACCCCAATACACAAGAAAAATAAGGCAAAAAGACTAAAAACCCAAAACATGACAAGGCTGGAAAAAACTAGCCGTTACAGCATCAGTCGACTGACGGCTTCCATTAGTCGACTGATAAGCTGACCGTTAGAGGTATTTTCTAGCTCATCAGTTGACTGATGATCTCATCAGTCAACTGGTTAGTCAACCAAAACAAAACAAAATTTTTTGTTATTCTAGATGTTTTCTTCAGTCGATACATTAGTCGACTAATAACAGGTTATCAGTCTGTTTTGAAACAAAAATCTGATTTTTTAAACTACCTTTAAAAATAACAAATAAATTCTAAAATTTATAAAACTTTGGAAAATAATTGCAAACATGATAACATACATGTTACAAAAACTGGTTTTCAAAAAACATCTCCCAAATGAGAAATCTATTCATTTTGCAAAAATGTCCAAAAACATGAAATTAAACATACAAGTTTTTGACATATTGATTTAAACAAACTTTTAAAACTTTGTAAACTAGTTTTATAGACTTAATAAAATATTTATAAACTGATATTGAAGTCTTTAAACTAATAAAACAATGTTTTTATTAAAATACCTATATTTTAATAAAATCAACAAATATGTGTGTGTGATTAATATGAGCTTAAAGTATTAACACACAAGTATAAACCTATACTACAAACACTATAAACTATATACCCAAGCAATCTTGATCTTCAATATGCTCTTCTTGGTAAACTTGCGGATGAAGCTTGAACTTGGATGTTCAACTTGAATTATAATGTTTCACTCTACTATTCTGACAACCTCCATTGGATATGATCGTGAATGTTCGATTCCATCCATCCTCTAATATATTGTTTGCCTAGAATAGATATAAAACACAAATACTAGACAAATAATATTAGTTATAAATTGTTTGCTAATCATCATCAAAATAAAAGGACCCAATAGGAGGGACCCGCCAGCCGACCCCGCCTATTCGCCAAGCTCGCTTGAGCATTCAGACAGCTCTCGAGCTTGCCCGTAGCTTTGCCAGCATCGCCCGAGCAATGCAAGCGGGCTTCTTGCTTGAGGAAGTTGGCCTCCCCACTCCCCACATCGTGAGTGATGATGAGGCATGACTCTCATCACCCCTAGGTGTTCACATCCTATAGTAGGGGAGGGCATGGTGCTCCTCACCTATTGTTGGTCATATCCCATAAATCAAGGGATGGCCCATGTCATCCCTTGCCTATTTATAGGACCCCTTTGCCAACATAAAAAGGGTTCAGTTCTAAGATTCAGGAGGTTCGTGAGGTTCACGGGGGCTTAGTATTTTCCTTAAGGCTCTTCAATCACAGAGGTCTTCATTAGGCTTAGCTTGGGAGAACATTCCTAGCTCCTTGCTTGGATTGTTGAAGTAGACTCAATCTAAACTCTCAGATTTGAGGCTCATCAGCTCTCTATAAACCTTTGCATTGTAACTCTCTCCAAGCTTGCGGCTTTGGTACTTTTCGAGCTCGGGTATAGTCGAACTCAATCACTCCAGAGCCTCAACTACGCACTGAAGCTCCAACCGCAACTTCGATCGGATCGTCCAAGGGAAGCAAACTCGGCGCGAGCACCGAGTGAGGCATCCTACTACTGCCAACGAACCCACGTTAAACAAGAAGGATCATTCCCCTTCTCCTCTGTTGTAAACATTGATCATTCATTTGTTATAAGCCACTCTTATAAATACAAATGACCCCTCAAACGAGAAGTTAATTTTTACACCCTACAGAAGATGGCGACCACAGTGAGAGAAACCATTCACTCAGATGAATTGGTGGTGGCGCAGTTCGACGAAGTTGTGGAGAGGACAAATGTTGAGTCCCTTATGATTGAGTTCGACCAAGCCAAGTATGAAGAATACTTATCTTCTTCCTCCTCTGGTAGCTATGCATCACGCAAGGGCTACAGAATCACGTGTGTGGCCCGACCCTAAGTGGTTGAGGCAACCATGCCTGAGAGCTCTATCTGAGCTAAAGCAGGGGGTTCTATCTTCCCCAAGCCAATCAAAGCTAAGCATGCAAGCCAAGGGACTTCCCATTGGGTCGCCAAGCGATCTGTACAGTCCCCCATGTAAGAGGAGACCTTTGTGCGCGTCGGCGATCTTGCCTTCGCCGTCGATATGAGTCTCCCCTCTCCAGAAGAGCCCAATGGCGGCGATGACAAGCCCTCGCCCGTTAGAAAGCCCGAGCCCTCACTCCCTATGATGTCTTGAATTATCATTCAGGCCTGAGAAGTGCCAAGCAAGAGCGTAAAGTTCCTAATTTTAGCGGACTAGGTCGGTTAGGCGAGCCCACCCATTCAGGCGGGCTTTGCTCAATTGGCCAAGTCCCCAAAACTGACGGACTTAGCATTTTAAGCGAGCCTAATGCTTCAGGTGAGCCTCGCTCCAGCAGTCGAATTCCCCTCATAGGTGGACTCAGTGATTCAGGCGAGCCCACTATCCAGGAGGGTTCCCTTGCATTGGTAGAATTCCCCATCTGGGCGGTCTCAACAATTCAAGCGAGCCCACCAAATCAGGCGGGCTTCGCTCTTCAAGTCATCCATCCAAATCAGGCGAGTCGCCCAGATCAGGTGAACTCTATGATTCAGGTGAGCTCCACACAACAGGTGAGCTCCCCCCTAAATATAAACCAACATGCAGGCGAGTTCTAGTAGGACCGCCTGAGAACCAGCCTTAGCAAAAAGGCAAAGCCAGAACAACTCAAGCGAGCGAATCTTGCCTGAATGAACAGATGGCATGAGCTCACCAGCAGTCAGCTGAAGCTCGCTCAAATTCTAGACCTCGCCTGACAAGGTGGAGGCCTCTGATGACAAGGTGCACATAGTGGAGGCCTCCGATGACCTCGCTAAAAAGTTCGAGGAGCAATAAACAACCATCAGGTCTCTAAGGGAGATGATGGAACGACTTCTAACTAAGAAGAAGAAGAGGAATTCGCGAAATCGATGAAGACCCTCAAGGAACAGAGAATGAGAGCTTACTCCTCCTCACACAACTGAAGAAGAAGATAATCGCGAGCCGCATTCGGATTATTCTTATAAATCCTCGGGAAGACATTCGCATTAAGGCAGCACTCCCCAAGACAAGAGGTTCGATGAGTTCCAGAGTCAGCTCAACACCTTGAAGCTCTAGAAGAACATGAACGAGCTAGGGGTGGTTCGACCGTATCCAGTCGAATGGGACATGATCGCCTACCCGACAAAGTTCAAACCAATGAGCCTGGTCTAGTTTAATGGCAATGGCTCTTCCTCACAGTACATCTACTATTTCCTATCTTAGACAGGATTCCTCATAGGAAACGATGCCATTCTCACCCGATTGTTCATTAGTACCCTAAGAGGGTGGCCTTTGAATGGTTTCGTAAGCTGGAACTAGGCTCCATCACAACATGGGCTAACGTAGAAAGGCTTTTCTTGGCCTGTTTCTTCGACGATGATATGGAAGTGTCGATGACCACCCTGCGTGTCGACAAACAAAAGAAGACAAAACTAGTCAACGATTTTGTCAAGAGATTCAGGAATCAGTCACTTTAATGTCGGGACCAAGTCTCCTTGAGCACCCTGGTTGAGATATGCTGCAACAACCTCTCAATCGACATTCTGTCAAGAACCGGCATGGTGGAAACACAGACCTGGAAGGAACTTGTTCTCCAAGGTGAGCAAGTCGAGAACTTGATCAAAAGATTGAAAGCCGAAGAACCTCAGCCCAAGAGTAGAGCTTCAGAGACGAACACCTCTAGGAACCCTGAGTGAAGAGGGAAGGAGATCATGACTGTCGATTCCACTCCAGCCCCCAAACCAGCACAGAGGCAAAAGCCCAAGCCCTTCGAGCAATGCCCTCAAAGGCAATACGACTTCACGAAAGACCAGGAGATGGCTACCTTCAACACTCTTCTCAAGAGCAATAGGATCAAGCTGCTAGAAATCATGAAACCTAAAGACGTGAACAAAACCGATGATCCAAGCTACTGTGGGTACCACAAATTTGTCGATCATCACACCTCCAAATGCTATATCCTTAAGGATAAAATGCAAACTCTTTACGACACAGGAGTTCTAAAGAAGGAGAAGGTGCAGAAAGCGGTGACTACAAATATGGTCACCCTTTACTTCGGAACGAGTCTCCCTGAGGTTCATACACCGGTAGGAGTCGTGCCCATCCCCAAGGCGAAACTAAAGATTATCAATGATGACCCTCACAATCAACGAAGAAAAGGCTTGGTATCACATACCTTACTATTAAGATAGGTGATGTAGGTTCATCCTAATCTCCTTGACAATGAGCAATGGACTTCTAACAAGTCCAAGGGCAAATCTAAGCTTTGTAATGTTATTTCGGCAATTTTGGATGATAACAAAGTGGAGGTACCAACCCTCACTGATTCCAATGAGGAGGCAGATGCATTGATCACCTGAGTAGGGAAGGACTTTGCCAAGAGCTACCCTCCGATGGCAGAGAGTCCGGTAAGGCTACCAATGGGACTGCCACCAACAGTTCAGCTAAGTCCTGATAGGCCAAGCTCAAGTGATCAACCCTTTTGGTTTGACCTACTGGCCCAACTAAAGAATATTCCAGTCAGGATCACTCTGTACGAGCTCCTACGGTTGTCCAACACGACCCGCGAAGCCCTATGAGAGGCGCTGACCAATTCATAAGCCTTTGCCACGTATTTCTTGCCCACTCCTGAAGAGGAGGCGAAAATGGGATGTCCACAGTATTGCCAGCCATCCAAACAGCAGATCCCCTGCATCACTTTCACTCTAGAAGACATGCTCATCAAGAGTATGACCCACGACCGACCCCTATACTTCACAAGATACGTCGGCTCCTCGAGAGTAGACATGATCCAAGTCGATCTGGGGTCTGCACTAAGCATTGTCCCCCTGAAGCTCATCAAGCACTTGGGGGTGCCTCACAAGCAGTTGTCTTCGACGACCACCACCCTCTTTGGCTTCAACGCCATCGGAACCTAGTCGCTTGGGAAGATTCGTCTCAAATGCCGACTGGGTGACATGAAAACTGAGGTGACCTGCTATGTCATTGACGTAGAATCCTCCTATAATATGCTATTGGGCCGGCCATGGATCCATAGCAACATGATAGTCCCATCCACATTGTACCAGTGCTTGAAGTACGTGGACGACTGTGACTAAGTGAAGATGGTGGTTGCAGATAAACAACCTTTCAAATGGGTTAAAAACTACTTCAACGATTCTCTGCTCTACCGGGACTTCGAGTCAGGCGACGAGCCTCCGGATGAACTTGACAGTGGTAATGAGGATGATAGTGAGTTTGAGACAATAAGGGTCTCATCTTTAATGATGTTGAACCCATTGTATTTGGCTATGAAGGCCCTGCTGTAACCAATACTGATGAAGCGGACGGGTTTTTCTTGAGTGAAAAGTCTCACATTTGCCTATTTGTCATCTGGTTCGGAACCTGTTGATGATAAGTTTAGCAACTAGATCTCAAGGATGTATAATGACTTTTCCCTGCACTTGCCTCTGTACTCGTCGTTTGTCACCAACAGACAAATGATTGAGTCCTCGCAAGCTATCTTTATCATACTCGCCCAGAATATTTATCAGCAAGAGATTATATTCGAAAGGATAGACCAACCTACACGCACACTGTGGGATGAGTCAGACGAAGATGAACCCACTCCTCAATTCTCATGTTATAGCCCCATTGTAAAACGCATGATAGAGATGATGGGTTATGACTTCATCCGCAAGGAAGGCTTAAAGTATGGCAAAGGCCGGAAGACACCCCTTCGACCTACCTATGTCCCCAAAGGGAAGCCTGACAATTACTATGACAAAACTTGAAGAGGGCTAGGTTACTCCTCCTCTTCCTCGGAGTTGTACTACAATTTCGACGGAATATCCGACGATGCTCGCTCAGATGATCAATCATCAACATTTTTGACTTGGGATTCAGATGTTAGTATCGGAGCCTTGTTCAAGAACCTCATAGTCAACATGGCTATGGTCGATCCCGCTGAAGTCTAAGAGGACGAACATATTCTGCTTTATGATGAAGCATGGGATCGCCACGTTAGTGCCAAATGGAGTGATCGCTTCGAACAATGTGAACAACCCACAGAGGACAAGATCCTTCAAATTAATGTGCAAGATGAGGCAAACCCTAAACCCATATTCATCAGCGACAACTCACCTCCCAGGAGAAGGAAGACCCCATATCCCTTATACGAGAATATATCGATGTCTTCGCATAGAATTATGAGGACATGCCTAGCCTAGATCCTCATATCATCATGCATCATCTCAACATCAACTCAGACGCCAAGCCCGTCATGCAACAACAGAGACGGTTTCGTCTACAAATCATGGAGGCGATCGAAGCCGAAGTGAAGAAGCTGATCGAATCAGGCATCATCAGGGAGGAACAACACCCTGATTAGGTGGCTAACATTGTTCCTGTCTTGAAGAAGAATAGAAAAATCCGTATTTACATCGACTTCAGAGACCTTAACGCTACATGTCCTAAGGATGAATTCCCTTTGCCCATCATGGATGTCATCATTGAGAACGCATGTGGGTTTGAAAGGATGTCTTTCATGGACGGATTCTCAGGGTATAATCATATCAAGATGCACCCTGAGGATGAGAAACACACTTCATTCAGAACTCCATTGGGAGTATACTGTTGCACAGTCATGCCCTTCAGACTCAAGAACATTAACGCAACCTATAAGCATGTCATGAGCATCATTTTTTGAGATCATCTACGGAAGATAGTCGAATGCTACGTGGATGACCTGGTCATGAAGAGTCGCGACAAAGTCGATCACCTTCAAGACCTGAGAGTCATGTTCGACCTTATGTGGTCCCATCAACTAAAGATGAACCCTACAAAGTCATTCTTAGGCATGACGAGTGACAAGTTCCTTGGATTCATCGTCACGATGAAAGGGATCCACATTGACCCGGACAAGGTGAGATTTATCCAGGAGCTCCAACCACCCAAGAATCTTAAGGAATTGAGAGGACTGCAAGGATGATTGGCCTACATCTGAAGATTCATCACAAATCTTTCAGGAAAGTGCTAACCCACCTCCAAGCTGATGAAGAAAAGTATTTCTTTCGTATGGGACGAGCCTTGCCAATAAGCGTTCAATGAGATCAAGACTTATCTCTCAAATCCGCCTGTCTTAGCAGCCTCCGTCTCGGGAAAACCCTTCTTGATCTATGTGAGAGCAATTGAGCATCTCTCGGTTCCCTCTTAGCACAGAATGAGATGATGGTCATGAGCAAGGTATCTACTACCTGAGTAGGATCCTGCAAGGAGCCAAGCGGTGATACCCCATGGTAAAAAAGGAATGTGTGACCCTAGTGTTCGCAATTCAGAAAATGCGACACTACTTGGTCGGTCAAACCTTTCATATCATCTCCCAGATGAATCTCATCCGAGTCTTCATGACACAGTCAGAGTCCTTGAACTGGCACCTGGCGCGATGGGTACTCTTGCTGTCTCAATACGACATCTACTTCATGTCGCAGAAGTCTGTGCAAGTGCACAACTAATCAAATTATAGTATAAAAAGTTATCAATCCTACGAGGAAGGTGTTTGTAAGAGAAAATTAGATTCGGTTCTTATGTTTTGTGCGTGACAATTAGGAGTGATAAAAAAATATGATTGTGGAGAGATATGAGTAGTGTCGTGAATATGTGCAAAAGTTAATAAATGAGATTTTATATGGTAGAAATAAAGAGTGGATGTGATAAAAGAATAAATGAAAACATAAAGAAAGAAAAATAAAAATCAAGAAACAAATAAGAGAAAATCAAGAACTAAGGAAAAATCAAGAAAGAAAAGATGAAGGATTCAATTAAAGATATGTGGAATCTAGAATTAAATTCACTAGCTAATCTCAATAACAAAATATGAATTATTCTCTTTTTATCGTATTTTACTTTAGATTTATTAAACATAGACTATCAAACCATTTAAGAAAAGTAAAACCTATCAAATTATCATGTAAGCAAAATTAAGGTTCATGACAAGAACAACAACAAGATAGTAGTTATAGAATTCATAAGCATAACCTATCAAATCACTCAAGATAAGCATAGATTATCAAATTCTTCTTTTACCAATTAGTTCTCTAGTTGATTATCCTATACATAATCATTTTAAGTGTAAGAGAATAATTCGCATAGTATAAAGAAAATTAGATTAGTTTCATACAATTCTAAAATTCCTACAAGAGTTAGTTCCACATCTTAAGAAATAAAAGCAAGAAATGAAATAAGAGACTAAGAACTAATTACAAATAAGAGAAATGAAAATAAGGAAATTTACACTATGAACAAGAAATAAATCTAACTAAAAAGAAATAAACATGCAAGAAAATAAATCTACTCGACAAATTAAAATGAAAAACTAATCTACATAATAAATTGCAAAAACTAAGCTACAAAATAAATTGCAATAACTAAGCTATAAAATAAATTGTAAGAATTAAATGCGAGAAAATAAAGACATGAAAGTAAATCTACACTACAAAACATTAATGTAAATCTAAACTACTAAGCAATAAGAAAAGAAATAAAAGAGAAAATTAAAAAACAAACCTCCAAATTGATCTTCATCTTCATCTTCATCATCCAACAAAGAGAAGAAAAATATACAGTGGTAAAAAATTATTTTATTAATTGTAATAAAAAGTTATAAATTTGGAAGATCTTCTCAATTAAGAGTAACCATCCTCTCCAAATGGAGATACAAAATTTTTTACACCTTTAACCCCTCATTCTCTACCCCTATTTATAGTAAACATTAATGAATGTGAGCCATTGGATCAAAATCTTATCCAAAAACCTTGAATTTTAGCCTTAGATTCGTAATAGACTAACATTGGCATCGATACAGGCATCGATGCTAGCATCGATACCGGCATCGATGCCCCCATCGATGTTGCCATCGATGTCCCCATCGATGCTGCCATCGATGCCCACTATTTCCTAAATCTGGCTTCACAGATGAATTCGCCTCGTCGAGATAGGCGATTTTTATATATTATATGTTAAATTCTGCCTTTCGGATTGAGAGATATCGTCGTTTCTTTGGGGCCAACCATCTTAAATTTTTTTTTTCATATTTGATTTTTTTATTTTCTCCGGCTTCTACAAGCTACTCGACTTGGTTCTGGGCTTAGGCTTTTTGGCTCTTGATTTTGGTCTTCATTTAATTCATAGGTTTTTGTTGAGAGAAGAGATCTTGGGTAACCTGCAATTAAAGATAAAAACAATTATTAGTGGTATATTTATTCATATAAAATAGATAATGAGAGTATAAAATTATAATAAAAATATGATTATTAAATACCCTCATACGTAAACTTTTGCTTGTCCTCTAGCAAAGAAAGAAAAAGAAAAATCATAACTCACTTTCGCAAGAATCGCGGTTGTATTTAGCACATACAACAAGCCTTTAAACCCCTAGGTTACCCTAATAGACGAGTTGTAGTCTCGTGAGGGTTTACAGTGAATATACCTATAAAATTTGGTTAACTTAGCAAATTAAAAAAATTCAGTAAATAACTAAATTTACTTGATAAATTTAAACAATCTAATTGAAGCTAGTTACTACTCAAGAAAACGTTTTTATATATAACTCCAAAGTGAATTTTCTAGAAAATCTTCTCATTATAGCAATACAAAACCAAGTCAAACTTAAAAATTTAATTTAAAAGTTTTCAAAGGAATATGCTAACTCTTTATTTTAAATAATTTTCAAGTCTCTTAATCAAAAATTATTTTTAAGACCATATATACAAATATAACTATATATATAATATTTGTTAGTATTTTTTTCAACTATTTCTTCCTTGATGATTTTTTTCTACTTTAATGGACTTTCTAAGTGACCATTTAACGAGTTTTGGGCCAATGGATCCCAACCAAATTGGGCATAGGTCATTAAGTATGAAAATACTCATTGGGCTTAATTACTCGGTCAACTTAGGCTTTATAAGATAGAATCACCTTGAATTTAAGAGTTTTTTATTTTATTTTATTTTATTTTGATGCCCATTTTTCACACTCTTCTTTTGTAATTTTTTTATATGTATATG
>BQKN01059187.1:21118-37275 GCA_022839385.1 Asparagus kiusianus | reverse complement strand
AAGCATGCAAAAATTTTATTATTTTAATTAAAAGTCTAAGTTAAGGCTTTAGTAAAGTATACTACTTTGAAAATCATTTCTTAAGAAATTAATTTAGAGTTATCATAAAAGGTAAACTTGAGTACATAACAAACTAGGGATTAGAAATTTTAAACTTTATCAAATGAATCAATTATTACTTAGCTCAATTAATTTGGCAAGTGACAATATTTTTATTATTTTTTTAAAAAATAATAAAAATGCAACTAAAAAGGAAAAAATATCTAATTCCCACCCCCACACCTGAATTTGTATTTTTCTTAATGCAAACTCTATGATGCACAAAGTAATGTAGATAAGAAGTAAAACACTTACATTTGGTCGGCCGACTTAGAGGATAAAAATTTGTAATTACCTTTGGTCTGAGGAGGATGAAATCAAAAATTTATTCTTCTTTTTTTTAATTTTTTCTTTTTTTACAACCGAACAAGAACTCTCAAATGAGAGAAGAATAAATTTTTTTATTATTATGAAATAAAACAGAACAAACAATGTAGAATGAAGGGTTCAACATGAAGAGCTCGCATTCTATATTGAATCCTAGCTTATTTCTGAAAATTCTCCCCCGGATTTTAAACAAATTCACAATGATATGACCAATGATGTGTGTAAATTCCGAACAATCCAGGATGTTCAATGATTCTTGCAACAATGTAACGTAGGTATTATTGGTGTCATGCATTTTAAATTTTTTATTGAACTTAGACTCTTGAATTGTGAAATTTTGTTTTCTAACAACCAATTATTTATTAACAATTTGCTCAAACCCAAGATTTATGGTTGAGGTATAAAAATTTGGTTGTTGTTTATTTTCCAAGAATCTAAGTTCATCAAGAAAGAGTTCTTCAAAATTCAGTTTAAAGCAGCAAATGTTTAACACAGTTTTCTTATTCTGACAAACTTGATCTACTTCTTCTAATAACTCCAACTCCTCCTCAAAACTAAAATCAGACTCGTCTTTTTCTTTTTTTGGTCTTTCCTGATAATTCATAACTTGAAGAACCGGTGGGTTAGGATAGGTCATGTCTTTGAAAATTAGCTCAAAATAGATTAAATGATTGATATTATCCCTAATCCTAGTTTGCATGCACAAAAAACAAGTTCTTTTTCTAAAATTTTTAAGGAAAATAAAAGTTAGTTTTTTTATAATGAGAAGAAAAAGGAAAAACCTAACTAAATAAATAAAAAACAATCACTTTGCAATCACTCTAAACTCTAGGGTTAAGCCTAACTAAGCTAAACTAGCTCCTAACCAAAAATTCCTTAAGTGAAAAGATCAAAGTTTTACTCGATTAGTTAGCCAGGTAAGGATAGTACTTGAGGGAGATCAAAGATCAATTAAGTACATTGTTCCTTACGGAGCGCTTATGCAACCCCTAAACCTTGCCTTAAATACTAACTAATCTAAGAAAACTTAAACCAGTTCACTTAGGGATTTCTTGTACCTTATTGAGCTTGAATCCTTAGGGGGCCAACGTCTAATGAGTTTTAAAGAGGCTTGGGTTTATGTAGTAAGGAATTAGTGATTTGTGGGCTAAGAAAATGGTGATAAAATCACTCACCTTATCTTGATTAGGGGGTTTTACCCTTAAGAATATTTTTAAGTGTGTGCAAAATCAAGATACTCAAATCACTTGGTGAATTCCTACTAATATATGCAATTCAACCCTAGGAATTAAAAGTGACTACAAAAGGATGGTAAAAAGAAAATCTTTTTTAATTATTATGGTCAACAATCAAACAAAAGTGAAAAGAGAAATATTTTTTAAATTTATTATATCGTAGTAAATGTTCAAGTGGATGGTGAATTTTATTATGGTCGACGAAAAAGAATCTTTTTTTAAATCCTATTTGTCTCTATTTGTGAGGAACAAACTAAAGGGTGAAATTAGAAATACTAGATAGAAGACTTATCTTAAGCAAATCTTCAATTTCTTAATCTCCAATCCTTGATTTTCAATCTCCAAGTAGTTCTTACACAAGAAAACACACAAGTTAAAGAACCAAAATAATAAAATCCTACTTAGCACCTTCCACGGCAACGATGCTAAAAACTTAATGAGGCATAAATATGTACCAAAAGTTACAAGTGCACAACTAATCAAGTTATAGTATAAAAAGTTATCGATCCTACGAGGAAGGTGTTTGTAGGAGAAAATTAGATTCGGTTCTTATGTTTTGTGCATGACAATTAGGAGTGATAAAAAAATATGATTGTTGAGAGATATGAGTAGTGTCATGAATATGTACAAAAGTCAATAAATAAGATTTTAGATGGTAGAAATAAAGAGTGGATGTGATAAAAGAATAAATGAAAACATAAGGAAAGAAAAATAAAGGAAATAAAAATCAAGAAACAAATAAGAGAAAATCAAGAACTAAGGAAAAATCAAGAAAGAAAAGATGAAGGATTCAATTAAAGATATGTGGAATCTAGACTTGAATCCACTAGCTAATCTCAATAACAAAATACGAACTATTCTCTTTTTATCATATTTCACTTTAGATTTATTAAGCATAGACTATCAAACCATTTAAGGAAAGTATAACCTATCAAATTATCATCTAAGTAAAATTAAGATTCATGACAAGAACAACAATAAGATAGTAATTCTAGAATTCATAAGCATAACCTATCAAATCACTCAAGATAAGTATAGATTGTCAAATTCTTCTTCTACCAATTAGTTCTCTAGTTGATTATCCTATACATGATCATTTTAAGTGCAAGAGAATAATTCGCATAATATAAAGAAAATTAGACTAGTTTCATACAATTCTAAAATTCCTACAAGAGTTAGTTCCACATCTTAAGAAATAAAAGCAAGAAATGAAATAAAAGAATAAGAACTAATTACAAATAAGAGAAATAAAAATAAGGAAATTTACACTATGAACAAGAAATAAATCTAACTAAAAAGAAATAAAAATGTAAGAAAATAAATCTACTCTATAAATTAAAATAAAAAACTAATCTACATAATAAATTGCAAAAACTAAGCTGAAAAAAGCAAGCAAAAGGGTGCGAGACCATGGCCGGCAGGCGGCTAGCGTGACTACGGATGCGCACTAGTCCCTAGCGCGAAATGACTCCGAATCAGCAGAGGAGGGGAATAGGACAAAACTGTAACAACTAGCAGATCCATTTACAACTCCTTTGGAAATATTACCCGAATGGTATTTCTTTCCCGTATTTCAAATACTCCGCACAGTACCCAATAAGTTACTGGGTGTTCTTTTAATGGTTTCAGTACCAACAGGATTATTGACAGTACCCTTTTTGGAGAAAGTTAATAAATTCTAAAATCCATTTCGTTGTCCGATAGCTACAACAGCCTTTTTAATCGGTACCGCAGTAGCTCTTTGGTTAGGTATTGGAGCAACATTACCTATTGATAAATCTCTAACTTTAGGTCTTTTTCAAATGGATTTAATCATGAAATACCACGAGGTAGGTATCTAGGGAATAGTCCCTTCTAAAGTGAATCCTCCCTAGATACATGAATTTTATTATGATCTATTCTGCGAAAATACGGATCGCGTGCCGAAGATAAAAAATAAAGTTTTTTCTTTAGACCTTTAGAATATGATTTATAAAATATAAAAAGAATATGAAAAGATTCTAATATATTTAAATTAAAATGAGAGTTTATTCAAAATAAATTATAATAACTAAGCTATAAAATAAATTGCAAGAATTAAATGCGAGAATCTAAAGACATGAAAGTAAATCTACATTACAAAACATTAATGTAAATCTAAACTACTAAGCAATAAGAAAAGAAATAAAATAAAAAATAAAAAAACAAACCTCCAAATTGACTTCATCTTCATCTTCATCATCCAACAAAGAGAAGAAAAATATGAAGTGGTGAAAAAAAAATTATTTTATTAATTGTAACAAAAAGTTATAAATTTGGAAGGTTTTCTCAATTAAGAGTAACACTCCTCTCCAAACGGAGATACAAAATTTTTCACACCCTTAACCCCTCACTTTCTACCACTATTTATAGTAAACATCAATGAATGTGAGCCCTTAGATCAAAATCTTATCCAAAAACCTTGAATTTCAGCCTTAGATTCGTAACAGACTGACGTTGTCATCGATACAGGCATCGATGCTAGCATCGATACCGACATCGATGCCCCAATCAATGCCGCCATTGATGCCCACTATTTCTAAAATCTGACTTCACAGATAGTTTCGTCTCGTTGAGATTGGCGATTTTCATGTATTATATGTTAAATTCCACCTTCTGGATTGAGAGATATCATCGTTTCTTTATGGCCAACCATCTTGAATACATTTTTTTTCATATTTGATTTTTTTATTTTCTCTGGCTTCTACAAGCTACTCGGCTTGATTCTATCTTGGGATTTTTGGCTCTTGATTGTGGTCTTCATTTAATTCATGAGTTTTTGTTGAGAGAAGAGATCTTGTGTTTTATTCTTGATTAACCCACAATTACAGATAAAAATAATTATTATTGGTATATTTATTCATGTAAAATAGATAATAAGGGTATAAAATTATAATAAAAATATGATTATCAATCTGTCAAAGGACAAGCAATCTGCAATCTTATTGCCAGTCATCTGCTCGAGTCAAAGAATGACATGTTTGAAGACATGCCGGATGAAACCCATGAGGTCAATGCAACCTCACAGGAAGAAATTTGGCGATTATACTTCGACGACGCCTCTCGCATGGACACCAGTGGGTCTATCATCACAGGTGTGAGGATAGTCTTAGTTTCTCCACAAAACTATGTATTACCCCAAGCTTTCTCTTTAACAGAGCCTTGTACCAATAACGTGGCTAAGTACAATGTGCTACTCATTAGACTCGACTTCGCCAAGGAATTAGGGGTGAAGCATCTTGAAACTTTTGGTGACTCTTAGCTCATCGTCAGACATATGACGGGAGAATATGAAGTCAGAAATGATGACTTAATCCCATGTCACCAAGCGGCCATCAAGCTAGCCGAATCATTCGATAGCTTCCACATCGAGCATGTGCTCCGTTCCAAGAACATGCATGTAGATACATGGGCATCATTGGTAGCTAACCTAGCCCAGCCACTGGGGACAAGCCAACAAGTCACCGTCATAAGCCGACAACTCTACCAACCGGAGTATGCTCTGGAGGTGAATACAACTCACCAGACAGCCAATCAACTCGAACCGAGAGATTGGCACTTTTCGATCATCCACTATGTCATGTACGGTATACTACCTGAAGACGTCAAGGAGTGAGATTCTGTTCGCAGACGCGCACCGAGGTTCTACTACGATGCAACCACAAGGGCATTGTATCGTAGATCGTACGATGACATGCTGCTTTGATGTCTCTCAATGATAGAAGCACATGAAGCTCTATTAGGAAGCCCATGATGGCACTTGCGATGCTTACCAACCCAGACCCAAGCTCTGGGACCGCTTGCCAAGAATCGGCTACTATTGGCCCAAAATGGTCAACGATGTTGTCGCTTACACCAAGAGTTGCCACGCATGTTAAATACATGCTAATTACATGCACAAACCACCCGAAGACCTGCATCCGACGACAACTACGTGGCCGTTTCGAACATGGGGGATGGATGTTGTCGGACTGATATCTCCTCCATCAGCCAAAGGTCATCGCTTCATCCTTGCAATAACCAACTACTTCTCTAAATAGGCCGAAGCCGTACCCTTGAGAGAAATCAAAACCAACGATGTGATCAAGTTCATCAAACATCGTGTCATCTACCGATACATTGTCCTAAGGTGCATCATTCATGACAACGGATCATAATTCGTAAGTCATGCCTTCACTCGGTTCTATGACAAATTCAAAATACATAACTTGGCATCCATGACTTATAATCCCTCAGCAAACGGATTAGCCAAGGCTTTCAACAAGATGATCATCAAGATCCTGACCAAACTAACCTCTAATAACAAGCGCGACTGGGATGAGAAGTTCGGTAAAAGCTTATGGGCGTATCGAACCACAGTTCGTACACCGACCGGTGTCACACCTTACTCATTGGTATACGGTTGCAAGGCTGTGTTGCCACTCGAAATTTAGATTTCGTCCCTACGCGTCACACTTACAACGGGGATGATGACTAAAGAAAGTCATCAACGACGTCTCGCAGAATTGGAGGCGTTAGATGAAAAGCGGTTTGAAGCTCAGTAACACATTAAGTTCTATCAAGCCCGAATCTCTAAGGCTTTCGACAAGAAAGTCAAACACAGACCTTCAAGGAGGGAGAGTTGGTCCTCACAGTTCAACGACCCATGATCCTCAACTCCAAGAAGAAAGAAAAATTCTAACCCAAATAGGAAGGTTCATTTGTAATAGAAATAGTTTATTCAAATTGAGCTTATCGCCTCGTCAAATCGAACAGTGATAAGATTTTGATGCCTATCAACGATAAATTCCTAAAAAAGTACTACCCTTAGTCTTCTTCTAATCTCCAACTAGTGCATGAGGCTAAACTGCTCCCTTACTCCGACAAGTATACGAGTATAAATTGCTCCTTAGCTCTAACTGGTATACGAGGCTAAATTGTTCTCTACCTTTAACGGGAAGTTCTTGGAGAATACTACACATGATATTATTAAGGATAACCCGGAATAAGCTGATTATTCTAGATGAAAACCAACCATCCGAGTAATCCATTCTTAATCATGATAAATATGATTAAGAACCTCCCACCGAGGTTATTAAATTATGTCTAAAATGATTAAAACCCTCCAACTGGTGCATGAGGTTAAAATGCTCCCACATTCCTCATCTGGTCAAACCTTCTTATAGTTAAGACCAAACCCAAGTTCCCTCGCCAATCCTTTCTAATAAGATGGCGGGTCCCCAAAACTATCACGTTAACGATCACCTCTGATAGTCCCCTCTAAATTTTCTTCGTCGATCCTCTTCAACAGGACGACGGGTCCACTCCCATTGTCATGTTAACAATTATCTCTGACAAAATTGACACTTTCCAATCCTCTTCAATAAGATGGTAGGTCCTCAAAGTCACTCCGATCGCAAAAATCAAATCCACTTACCAATCCTCTTCAATAGGATGGTAGGTCCTCAAAGTCGCTCCGATTACGACAATCCAATCAACTTACCAATCCTCTTCAACAGGATGATAAGTCCTCAAAGTCACTCCGATCTCGATAATCTCATCACGTTAACACTAAATCACTAACAAAATCCCCCACCAATCCTCTCCAATAGGATGGTGGGCCCATAAAACTATCATGTTAATGATTACATCTAATGGTTGACCTCGTCATTCTCGCAAATGACGTTGTCCAATCAGTCATCACACTCCTACATTCCTGAACGACCTGATCCATTCGGAACATTCCAATATGTTTTAGAACAATCGATGGGTAGTAACCCACTATGCGATGACTACTATATCAATCAATCGTCATACTCCTACGTTCCTGAATGATTTGATTACCCCAACAACATCATTCCCGCAAATGACATTGTTCGTCGATATCGGCCTACCAAGCGATGTACCCTATCGACCCCTCCATTCTGAATAGTGATCCACCAAGTGGTGAATCATTATTTGGACCCTACCTTGGTTGCACAGGCAGATGACCATTCAGGTTAGGCTAAGTTATTCATATTTTATGGCATAACCTAACTAATTACGACTTAACAGTTATAATTAACCCAACCCGACGCCTAGAACGACTAAGGGTAGGAAAGAAGTTTTAGCCTTAAATCTAAAAGAAACTTTCCAACAACTCATCATACTGAGGGAAATAGTATGGATAGCCCAATTCAAATGGTAATCGGTAAAGGCAAATCAAACCCGTTGATAGCTGAGGGTTAGCTAAAAATCCTAAATGGTTGGCCAACAAAAGTCAGGAAATATGCACACAAAATGTTGAAGGCAACATGCAGATGACAAAAGCATAATTTCATTCATTAGAAGAGTTTTGACAATGCATTCGAACAGAGTTACGACTAAATGTTGGAACAAAGTCCAAAAAAAAGAAGGAAATGATACATCCAAACCAAGTCAAAACCGCTTCAATCGTGACTCAGCATCCCAGATCGCTCTCCTTCTCTCCGCCACTAAGGTGATGAGGGCCTTCCGATGAATATCTTCCTCGGTAAGCGAGACGACATTGTGGAGCCTATTCCTCACCTATTCTAGAGCTCGACTTTTCTCCTCGAGATCGGCGGTAGTCAGCTGTAGCCGGTTCTCGATCTCCTCCAGTTCCTTCAGTGCCCGTTCATGAGCCGACTCCTTAGCAACCAGAAAGGCCTATAATTTGATAATGGTTTGCTTAGCATTCGATATAGATTGGGCTGCATCTGCCAAAAAGGCGTTGGTCTTTCGATGCTCCACAACCACCTCCTTGCCTGTTGAAATGGCTAGCTCTACCTCTCTTGACAACCTGGTCTCCTCGGCCATGGTCTCTTCTAATAATTGCTCCTATTCCCTCATGAGAGATCGAGCGGTTTCAGCGGCCACAACAACCAGATTCGTAGAACGAAGGGCGAGCAGTGCCTGGACATCCCTTTCTGCCACCTCCATGCGCCTCTGGAATGGGAAAGCTACGTTTGCACCCGTCAGCATGCGTAACTCATCTAGATACATGTCCAGGTATGGTCTGAACTGGCTGAAAGAGCAGCCTTCTTCCAACACTATTTGGACGCTATCACGGAGGCAAGCCTAGAAATTCTCAACGGTCCACTCCATGATTCTTTGGTTGAAACAAGAAGCAGGAGAAAGAGAAACATCCTTGATAGGCTGAACTTGGGCCTGAACGCCCATGGCAACAATCATCTGATTTGACTCCTTCTCTTGAGCCGACTCCTCTTCTTGGATTGTTGCTCCTTCCCCAGCCAGTGCCTCCTCTTGAGTCGAAGCCTCCCCTCTCGGAGTTAGCACCTTCTCCTGAATTGAGGCCTCATGGATTAGCGCCTCTTCTTCAACCGGGTCCTCCTCTTGGGTCGAGGCCTCATCCCCTTGATTCAACACCTCTCCCTGAATCGGTACATTCTCTTCCGGAATAGGCACCCCTTGTTGAATAGGCACCTCCTCCTTCTGACTTGGTGCCTTTTCACTAGCCAACGCCTCCTCTTCTGCCCCTGTTGGCGTCGCCACCACGATGAGGGGATTCACTTGCTAAATGGCATGCATTCGGCGTGAAGATAGTGCTCCTGCACAAGCAGCTCCCACCAAACTGCTCTATTCCCCCACAGCATCGGAAGTCACACCACTTGCCAAACAAAAGGAAAGTTATCTTATTTACTGAAATGGACTCCGAAAAGTAAAGAGTTGACAAGCTGAAATACGTGGAGCGGTGGAAAACGACGTTTGAGCAGGAAGAGAACTTAGGATTTCCAAGTCCTCAGCCGGCAAATTGATGTTAGGAGAGCGACCAAAGGCAAGATCATCCCCACCTGAATAACCGAGCAGTTCCTCCTCTTCCTCTCCCCATCTGAGGGAACAAGAATTGTCATAGCTGTCGTCCCTGTATCTAGTGGAGATAAATATAAAGCAGTGAATTTTAACTTGATAACCGGAGAAGGGACAAAGAGATGACTACCTTCTGAAACGATCAGTTGGTCAAGATGAAACAACACTTCCAAAGTTGGCGGGACAGATTCGATGATGGGCAAGGCCGCTCCTAAATTTGGTGAGGGATAAGCGACGGCTTGACCCTCCCTCGTATTCGCATCTGCTACCGCCTCTTCACCACGGGCCCTCTTAGCCGCCCTCTAGATGGTAGCATCAACATCCACCCCGGTTACACTCCAGCGAAGGTGGGGAGTCATAAGCAGAGGCCGGAGCCTGCATTCGCTCCACAATAGAGGCCCTAGTATGCTCCAGACACTCTTCAACCTTGGCCAACCCCACAGTTGCCTCTTTCCCTTCACCGAGATCCAGCCGGGAGGGATCATATCGGGTTGGAAGGAAACTCCCTAACCCCCCCATACAACTCCTCCTCCTAACCTTCACGGGTAGCCTATTTAGTAGGAGACACTTCAGACTCTTTGACTTGTCGATGACCTCTCCACCTTGATGCACGGGGAATGGCTCTCGATTAGCGTCTCTGCGCTATCAGTTGTCAGACAAGATTCACGGATGATGAATCCCTCCGGATTTGCACTCATGCCTTGGTACCACTTACAATATGTAAGTGTATGACGGAGGGTACAATCCCGTCGTGGCAACTCAAACCTTGCATCGGTATATCCCGCGTGTGTCCAGAACCACCCGCACGCACCATCCACCAACTGTTTTCGGGAAAAGTTGCTGTTTTCATTGCTCTTGTTTGAGATCTGTTACAACTTCAATCGTTACAACAGAATAAAATGAAAACAAATGATATTACAACTTTAACGAAAATAAACACGAGATCCCGGTTTGGTTCGGTCTCGCTTGCGTGGGTTGTTGGCCTGTGACGGGGATGTTGATATCCGTGGACCGCCGACTCTTCAAGATCTTTTCCGGAAAATCCGACAGAGTTTCGTCTATCCGCGAAGGGATATGGAAACAGAACTTCGTCGATCCGCGTGAGATCTCAGAAGTTTAAAGCTTGTATCTCGGCTAAAACGAGACACTAGCTCTTCTTAGTGTCACCTGCGAAGGGTAACACCAAGGAAAAGAAAGGGGGAATGAAGAAATTGATGAAGGACTCTCACTCCTCGATTCGGCAGGGCTTCGCCGCTCTTTTGAGAATTCTGACTCCTTGCTCCGGCAGGGCTTCGCCGCTCCTCTTTAGAATTTCAGATCTCAAAGGCTAAAGCTCAAGATCTGAAATTTCTCTCTCCAAACCAAGGCCAAGAGAATAGAGACCCAAGGGGTCTATTTATAGGCCACCAAGGAGGCCCTAGGGGCCGCCCAAAAAGCATTTGGGCGTGTAAAACGCCTTGGGACACCCCCAAAAAGCATTTCGCCGTGTAAAACGCCTTAGGACACCCTCCAAAAAGCATTTGGGCGTGTGAAACGCCTTAGGACACCCTCCAAAAAGCATTTGGGCGTGTGAAACGCCTTAGGACACCCTCCAAAAAGCATTTGGGCGTGTAAAGCGCCTTAGGACACCCCCCAAAAAGCGTTTGGGCGTGTGAAACGCCTTAGGACACCCTCCAAAAAGCATTTGGGCGTGTGAAACGCCTTATGACACCCTCCAAAAAGCATTTGGGCGTGTAAAGCGCCTTAGGACACCCCCAAAAAGCATTTCGCCGTAAAAGCACCTCAAGACACCCCTCAAAAAGCGCTTCGGCGTAAAAAAGGTTGGAGACACCCCTGGGGTGTCTTGGTTTTGCCAAGACACCCCTCGGGTGTTTCGTCCTAGCCGGGACACCACCGGGTGTTTCGGTTCAGTTCGAACTTGTTCTGCCGTTGTCCTGCCGTTGACTTTTTCGTCCGAACTCGGATTTGAGTAATTTCGGATGCGTTGGAATTCTGACGGCGAGCTCTGTAGATCTCACTGGTTGGATTATCAGTGTGATGATCGGGACATGGAGGGCGTTGCTCTTTTTGCAGCGATTGCGGGATTTCCGGTCAGTACGTATCCCCGTTATTCTGAGATTCTGTTGGCTCACGTAGTCCGTCGGTTCACTTCAGGCGCTTACCGACTTCATTTGGACTCTTGTGAACTGGGTAGTGACGTTCATCGTCGCTCGTTAACACTGAGCTGTTTGTGGGGACCTATCGGCAATTTTTGACGCCTACACCAACCCCCCTTCAAAACTCAGTAAGGGGTTGATATTCTCTACATACAACTGATCATACCCAAATTGGCGGGCAAATCATCAGGGGATATAGGGTTTCAAATAGCACGTTGGACCTGTCCGGAGGATGTGATAACTCGGATGAATGTTCACCATCTATCGAAAATCGCCCAAAGACAGAGCGGTGTGCCCATCCATAGCTGGCGAATCCTGAAGCAACTCACCATATCTCCTACTGGAGAAGTATGGAAAAAAATCAAAAGAAGTCATAATTGTCGAAGAAGGATAGCTCCCTCCTCGTGTCGGCTATGTCTTTGAGCTTCCAAGAATAGCTCTCCAATCACTAAACAAAGGGTATGAACCCTCCTTCTGGGCATGCCGAGGGTGTAGACATCAAACACTCGCAGTGTCTGACGAACTAGGTCATCAGATACATATAAGGCAGGTGAACCCGGGGGTTTCGGGTCTTGTCCACCTCTTCTCCCCCTCCTCCTCAACAAACGAGATGTGACAAAACTTTGTTGACAGCTTTCGAAGCCCGCTCTGGATGCAGGCCGTCATAGCTGACACTAAGGCATAAGGCTATCCATACGCCAAGCGGACAGCTAGGTAGACGACGTCTACTGGAATTGAGTCGAAGGAATGCATGGGAACCATGCATCTCTTCAGCCACAACATCAAGTAGCCAGCGAGCAGAGCTTTTGCCGATATCACGAACCCAGCTTGATAATGATATGACTCAAAGGTCATCCCAGCCTTGAAGCCGTCTTCATCGTGATCAAGGGATGTTGAATCGTCGTTCTCAGAAATTCTCCTTTCTATCTCCGTTGGATCGCACTCTTTCAATGGCAGGATGGCCCATCTCTTATCCTCGTTTTGAGGGAACAAGTAATCTGCTCAGTATTTATGGCTGATACCTGCCATCCTTTTCTTCTTATCCTTGTGATTTACCAATCCAAAGATATCTAAGCAGATGTGATAGTGGCAGTGAAGCACCCATAAAGTCTCCACCACCTGAGGGGCTTGATCAGAAAGGTGGTTGATTTTTGGTCGGCTGGGGACGTACTCTTCGTACGGGAACTCCCCTATCAGTAGTCCAAACACTACATACATCTCATGAAGCGCCAGCCCCAACTCCCCGTTCAGCGTGAAAATATGCTGTTGTCCTGATAGTAGAGTTCCAGAATGCTGTGAAGCTGCGGAGCATTGATCTTGAGGCCGTGCTGAGTAGCCCTAATAGCCCTATATAGATCTGACCCATGCAAGTCAGAGTTTTGCGCCAACCGTCTTCGGTGATTCTGTACCACCATGGGCTATTGCCCGTCGACGAGTGAATCCACCTGGGGGCTTTGAAATCCTTTGGGGGGAACTGACCCCCAGCTCTAAAGAAATAGCGACGAAAGGTCCCGACCGCCACAAGTGTCTCTCCCATAGGTAGCTCACTCTGTAGGAGGCCCAGGTACATCGCAATGACATGCTTACTAAAGCTGTCAACCCCGTAACCAGTCGAAGAACCTATGAAAGTCCACAAGTAACTTTGTCTTGAAACGAAGTTAGCTCCTAGTTAATTGTGCGGGGGACGGAGAGGGGACGGAGAGGGAACGCAGTCCTACTAGTGAGAACCCCCTCACCATGCTGGGGAGAAAGTAACGAACTCCTTCTATCTCGCGAAACCACATGCTCTCGCTAAGAAACATGATGGAGGGGTCAGCTGCGGTATCGCTAAACATAAAATTAGGTTTCCCTATCTTCCAACATTGAGAGTCCACCAGCGTCGTGTCTATGGATAATTCCCGCAACGTCAAATAGTGTCCCTCGGACACCATTTGCTTTAGCTCGCTCATCTTATCAGCATCAAACACCAGCACCGAGTCGAGGATCGAAAACTGGTGAGGGGCCATGAAGCCAATGCCGCCAGCAAGTCCAATAGCCCTACCCCTTGGGAGGGCCTTATTAGAGAAGGCAGCTGTAGAACACAACAAAAAGGAGTTAGAAATTTTTAACTCAAAAAGTTGAAAATTTCCTAAGTCTTTGGGATAGGAGGCCTGCAATGTGCAGGCGAGCTCCATCATGCAGGCAAGCTAATAAAGCTTGCCGGACAGTAGAGCTCGCCTAACAAAGCTGAGCTTACCAGACAGCAAAGCTCACCTAACAAAGCTAAGCTCACCATACAGCAAAGCTCGCCTAACAAAGCTGAGCCTGCAGAGATCGCCTAACAAAGCCGAGCTCGTCAGACAACAGAACTCGTCAGATAGAAGAGCTCGCCTGACAAACAAGCTCGCCTAAATTGTAGAACTTCGCCTGATCGAGTAGATAGACTCGCCACAGAAGATGAACAAATACTGTTCATCCTCTCAAACTAGTCCAAAGGTCCTCTGAACCCACCTGAGTATGCATGCGATGTGTCGGACGCGACGGTAGCGACTGCAGCAGCGCTAGAAGCGACGGAAGAGGAAGCTTTCCCCTTCCCCTTGGAGGCAAGCAACTTCCTGGGTGCCATCTTAATCATATCTGTAATAGATCGCGAATCAATAACATAGCTGAGCACCCGTGGAAGAATGATCTGCCATTGTAGCCAACTAGTTGCATGAACATAATATTAATCCCTGTTTTCGTGGAAATTAAAAGGAAAATACAGACCTTTACTGGTTGCTCTGGTATTAGTAGATTCAGTAGAAATCATTTGCGATATATCTGCATGCAGGCAAGGAGACTTATTCCATGTTTTAGATCTTATACTCAATAGGCCTAGCGTGTTACCCCCCGCATGCTTTTCACGTGCTTGCTCCATTTCCTTGAGCCTCAAACAAGCTGTAACCATGGAGTGTGCCACAATTCCTCTGCTGACCACTAATTTCATGTCTAAAGCTCTCGGGTAGAATATCTCCAGTCAGTGGGCATATCGGTAATGATTAAGTGCAAGGAATCACTACTGTATAAACCCCTTATGCATAGCAATTAATATTCCCGCTCCTGACACTTGCGTGCCACTTGAGAACCGTGCAGATTTGGATTTGGCAAAATAAGCAATGAAGAGGTAGCATGTCATGTACAGTCCCCAGTTCCTCGTCGTCTCGATTGCGCTCCCGTTAGAATCTGTCACCCAACTTTCCTCGCGATCGAGCTCCGAAGGATATTTCGGATAATTCTTGTTCCTTTTTTTTATTTATGGAAACCTGTTTTGTTATATAGGACTAGAATTTCAAATTATGATATTCACGTAGGATGGCGATCTTCCTTTAATTGCGTCCTAGAATTTTTTAACATTTCATTGGAAACTTAGCTGTTTGTCTCCGACCATTGTTAATACCAATCACATCATTATATCCATCTAGTAGGTTAGCCCGTAAACACATTGTGAGCAAGCCATCCAAATTTTAGTTATGTCCTGGGGATAAATGTATGCCCAGGCCTTTGACAGTACTTGAGAAAGGATTTAAGCGTACAACGCGCGTCTAAATCTAATAATGATTAATTAGCTTCTGAATCTGTTGATTTGCTCGGATCAACTTTGATCCGAACTATTTGGAGTTGCATGGATAGAGCGAATGATGAAAGAATTCATAGTTGGTCATCAAGTGGCTAGGAATGGATGCTATAAGTAGCAACGGAGATTACAAATACGAGTCCAAATCATCGATCGATCTAAGATTTTGGTAACTCTTTCTTGTAGGCAATATAACTGTAGCGGATGTAACACAGTCCTAGTCTGGATTGTTTTTAGGACTTTTGCATGTTCATGTACCCATGCTTCCATCTATAAAGGTACCAGAATGTTTCTGTCTTCTATTAATTATAATTATGCAAGGTTTGCTATCTCATTCGCAGATCATAGTCCACTTCCGAGTTTTGGGTGCAATCGGATGCTACCTTATTCTAGCCTCGGGTGCTGTTATGATCCTGGCTAACATCTACCCTCCTTTATCTGGTTGAATCCTTCTTGCAGTCACGAACGACCCCGCAAATATCGCGAAGCACTAGGCTAACCCCAAGGTGGCTCCTGCCATTAGGGGTGGAAATGAACCAAATAATTAATAAATAGTTCGACAATTGTTCGAATTAGTATTCGGTCATATTCGATTCGGTAGTTCATTTACCACTAAACAAATATTTTTTTAGTATTCGAGTTTACTAACGAATAGAATTTAACCAGATGTATATTCGATTCGTTTGTCTATTAAATATTCGTTTAAAATTTGATCATAATTTATTACTTATATTATTGCACATATGATGTTATATTTTGAACCCACATACCATTTCTACTTAAGTTTTATATATTGATTTTAAGATTTAAATAATCTTAAATATGTTTTCTAATTAAAATTAAAATTTAAATATATATACATTATATATTATAAATGAATACATTTTATTTATGAATTCTAATACTATTTGAAAATCAAATTCT
>BQKN01059187.1:0-14778 GCA_022839385.1 Asparagus kiusianus | reverse complement strand
CCCAAACTCCCAAACAGGGTGAATCTTTTCCCAAAGTATGATAAAGATCCACACAGGGATATAAAATTGAAGGGACAGGTCTATCACTTTTATTGCAATTTTAATTCTCGATTGATAAACAACATAGATCAAGATAAGTAGTAGAAAAATAGGGGAAAGTTTGAGCAGAAACTGAAATAAATATTGGGCAACTTTAAAACCTACCACATATGGTTCTAAGGTAGTAACATGTTATCACGCTCCACAACATAATTAAAAGATCAATCATGCACGCTAAATTCCTAAATAAACTGATGCAACAAATCACCCACTATATGCATGCATGGCCAGACCTAGTATTTCATTTAAAAGTGAGAAAAATATAATTCCCAGTGTTACTTCATTCACCTTGCTTGCAACAAGCTTAATATTACTTGTCCTGTGTTTATGTAGTCCAAACAATTAAATAGAAAAAATACTGGATAATTTACAACATTCATATAACCATGTGCAACTTGATAATTAAATGCCATAAATAATAAACAATTGCAAATGTGACGATTTGTTCATACTTAACAAACTAAAAGACGGTCAAAGAAATACCTGAAGTGAAGAACAGACATCTTGGACTCATGCTGCAAAAGGCCACATGCTATTACAGGTGATTTTCTTGATAGTGAGCATACTTTGGATGCAACATCAACAGGAACATGCTTTATATGAAGCCTTGTGTAAGAGCCAACTGGCAAACAATCGTTCATGCTCCCTTGATCTCTGTTAAGAACTTCCGAAGTAACGTGCTTCTGTGTCTTAGTGAAATTATCAAAAGCAAATATTCTTGCATACTCAGGTGGCAACGATTCCTGTCATAGGGTCACAATAAAGCATTCAGTACAGAAGACTAAAAACGATTCCTGAACAAAAGATCAAATTCCTACAATCACACTCACTTTAGGATCCCATGAAGATGTCCTAAAAGACTTCAGTCCCCTGTACTTCGCAAAACGCTTTTTAGCTGGAACACCAATAGGAGTCTCCACCTCATCTGGGAATTCTGAAAACCATAGAAGCTGTCAATACTTAGCACAATAGAATGAATAGCCTTCTAGCAAATGAACTGATTGATAGAGTTAGAAATCAACAAACATTGAGTCACGAGTTAAATTCAAATAATTAATCTAAATCTATAGCATGAGAACCACTCCCAATATCTGGCATTGATACCGACATATTTATGTGCTTAATAAGTTCTATGAAAACATAAAAAGTGACAACTAAACCCCAACTACTAAATAAAACTAATCGACAGCTTTTAAAAGGATATCTCAAGAAATTGCTACCAGAAATGTATGGCTAGATCAATGACTAAAGCGGATACTTTTATCAGGGGAAAGACATAGCAATACAAGCCATAGGCTCATACATAAAGGGGCTTGAATGATATAATAGTTACTAAAAAAACTTGACTGGTCGTAGAAAAGATGGTTAATAAATAAACACTGCCCAAAGGCCACGAGTCTGAGGCCAGGACAGAAATGCATAATATTCCAGTCAAACTCAACTCTACCTTCAATTGCTTTCTTTAATTCTGAATGACACTTGTACACAATTAATGCCAGTCAAGTTTCAAGCATTTCACTCTGTAAGTTCATTTGAGGATGATAGATAAGGCCATTAATTTAATTTAATTAATTAATTAATTAATTATGACAATAACAGAAGAGAAAACAGATGTAAGAACTAAGAACTAAACAGAATGAGGGGGATCAAGACATACAAGCACACAGACACAGGGTAAGAAATCTACTTCATCTTCTCTCCCATTTCCAATATTTAGTTGATTAACCTATAAAGTTAGTTTCACAATAATAAAAGAAAGATCATAGTGTTTTTCATATTTTGGAAACATTCACCTCACTTAAATAGAGCCTCTGCAGATGACCAAATTTCTAAGTACTTGTTTCTTAACTCATGTTTTTTCTTCAACAGTCGCAATGAGTATAATGCTATAAGTGCTAGAACCTTGCTCCGGCAGGCCTAGATTAGGACACTTAAACTTGATGAAATGCCTCATGTTAAAGCCATAAAAAAAAGATCTTCTAACCTTTAGCTAAACTGCAACCACTAACAATGCTTTATTAATTCAAAGTCACTAATATTTTAGTACAGGCCCTAACTTGTGAATGAGTAACATGCAGCTCAAAGGTTTTGAAAATTCAAAGAACAGCAGGGATGAAAATGACCAATCCTGCATCAGCTTTTAAGACATAGGAGTCAGGGAATCCCTTAAAAGGAGACTTTAACAACTGAAAGATTAAATTAGCCTGAACTTCACATGAAAAATGAGCAGTGGAGCAAGCCTCCAAGAAGGCAAAAAGAATAGGACGGAATTTCTTTTCTAAGAGGTAAGAGATTTATAAGAAAAACCTCCAATGAGGCAAAAAGAACAGGACGGAATTTCTTATCTAAGAGGTAAAAGATTTATAAGAAAAGCTCATAATGTCAATTCACTAGAAGCTGCAGTGGACTTCAAAAGCTTAGTCAAGTTAAGAGTCACCACACCAGCTGAGACTCCACAAAAATGAACATGTACACCTACTGGAGAGAGAATGCATGGATTAGATCCAACTTGATAGGCATTCTAGAACAAAAATATCAGACTATAATACAAACAAAAAGATTATTGAGGCTTGAGTCTTCCCTAGTTGTTTCCTAGTATGCTGAAAAGACAAATTGAGTGCAATAAAAGCAAAAAAAAGGAAAATGTGCAGGGTTCCTAATTTCCACAAATATCATGACTCAAAGTTGAGAAAGAAAAGTTAAAACTAAATATACAAATTGTATGGTAAGATTTAAAAGGAAAAATACCTTCATCTACAGCACTTGCATCTTTCAGCTTCTTAATCTCAGCCTCTATCTGCTCCTTTGTCAAGTTTTCATTATCCTGAACATGCATTTTTAGTATATTAGATCAAAGACAGCAGGAAGACTTCTAATGGAAATGCAAACAACAGTACATGCCCCAGAAAAGATATGAAATGTCCAAGACTCCAGGAAAAGATACGCAAATCTACTGTGTTATATCCAGACCTAAGTTTTATTGGGTATATTGAAGTAGCAGTACTGTCAACCTTAATAACTAAGATATGTCAGAGGATATGTCATGCAATGAATATAAGGAACATGTTTCAGAGAAGAATTTTATATCATTAAGTTGCTTGGCTCTCATTAAACTTTAAGCGTTTATCAAAAACCATTAATAATTGAAATAGATTTGTTCAAAGGAACATGGATGCATGGAATCAAGAGAGAAACTTTAGGTAAACCCCACTAAAATATTTGAAGAAATAGAGAGAAAAAATTGAAGGCGTTTCAATCAGATTATGAGAAAGTGGGGGGGGGGGGCGGGGCTAAATAATTAAATAAATTTAGGATTTTTTTTTTTTGGGTGGTTGAGAAGTCAGAATGTTTGCCTTTTTAAGCCAGCTATGTTCCCCTCAAAAAACATCTTTCTTAATAAACAAAACCAGATATCCAATTTTGTTAGAAGAAAATATATTTAATTGGTTTAAAGAAGAGAAAGCAATTGTATATAGGTAATACCACAGAGAACCTGAATGTATTTTAAGTCGCAAAAGATTAAGGGGTTTCACAGTTACGACATGATAATAAAATTTTCTTCCAAAAGATCAGTAAGAATTTGAAAACTCACAACCATATCAGTGTCAGCCTCTGTCTCTTCATCAAAATGCTCATTGAATGGTGCTTCATCAGTATCAGACTGATCAAATCCATCCTGCAAAGTGTCTCCATTTTGTTCATCCAACACCATCCCGTCACTTCCTTCTTCATTGTTGTCAGAGTCCTCATCACTTGTATCTTCCACAATCCAA
Source organism: Asparagus kiusianus (assembly GCA_022839385.1). Taxonomy (NCBI): domain Eukaryota; kingdom Viridiplantae; phylum Streptophyta; class Magnoliopsida; order Asparagales; family Asparagaceae; genus Asparagus; species Asparagus kiusianus. The sequence continues at coordinate 10,906 of BQKN01059187.1, read as the reverse complement.
GCAGCCTGCATATAAAATAAAATTAACACCGCAAAACTTCTTTTATAAGGAAAAAATATTAGTGGTATTCTAGGACATAGATAGAACAATAGCATACCTGGTAGTCTGATGTTCCTCGTGGAAGTATTTTCTTCTTCAACTTCCGTTCTTTATTATCAGCATCAGCTTCAGCTATCTCTGCTTCTGTCGGCCATGTCTGATATGGATTAACAGGTTAATGGAGACAACTTAACCATAGAAGCAACAGATTTTATAGGCAAGAAAAACCTCCTGAATGAAAATGTAACTAAAAGAAAGAAAGCACTTGACTTCTGGAGTTCAGGCTAAATAATTTTAAGAAAGTAAAAAATGATGTCTGATGCTAAATATATTTTTCAAAAATCTGAAGCTGAAGCATCTGTCTCCGCAGAGTAAGGGTAAAAGACTCTCCACAAAAAAAGTGCTCCTATCAAGATAAAAAGGAAGAACAGAATTGTAAGGCTTGAACCACGATTAGCCCGTGGGGGTCTAGGAGACGATGGATGACCATGTCAGTTAACCATGCAAGATACTGACCTAACACCACTAAACCAAGGTTTGAAGTATCAGCCAATACCAGAATTGAATACAACTATGACATATTGAGTAAGCTGTGTTGCTTTAAATATAAATGCAAATTCACAACTTAAATTGACCAAAAGCATTGGAAGTGACTAGCAATCCAAGTATATTTAGTTACATGTCCAGACACCAAGCAATTAAAACATTGGTATGAATGTCCAATTATGAGATAATAGTGACTAAAAAATGCTGATATAAGTAAATAGAAACTAATACATGAATCTGAGTCTTCAACGACAAAAAATTGATTTTATAATGCCATGTTGCAGGGAGTAAAAAAAAGAAATCAAATGATAGGACTATTATGATAAAATTAATTTCTGTACAGACTTTCGACTCAAAACTAATATACGTCGATATTGGCTAACAATGACTAATACAAGCTGAAATTAGCTAATAAACACTAATACATGCTGATATAAGCAAATGGAAACTAATACATGAAATCTAAGCCTTCAACTACCAAAAATTGATTTTATAATGTTATGTTGAGGGGAGTTAAAAAGAATAAAAGAAACCGATTGATAGAACTATTACAATAAAATTAATTCCTGTACAGACAGTTCTGATATACCAATAAAGGAGAACCAAAACTGTGATTGATATCGAAATTTCAACGCTGCACTAGACACCCTCATGCTTTCATCTAACACTAAAGTTTATTGTTTTAGTCTGTGTGAGGGATAAATATTTCCAATTGTTCTTTCCGACTGTTGCCTTGAGAAGAGGTGACCAAATGAACATCCTGTGCACCTATTTATGATAACAGTTGCCTTTTATTAAGACTATAGTGAAACAGCTACCATCAAATTGATCAGTTTTTCACCATACGAGTGAGTTAGATTGAGGTAGTTCCTATAGAAGCTATTTTACTCTTGTCAAAAATCTTTAAATCTCTCCGCCTTTTATAAATATATAATTATTCCAATTGAATTTGGACATGTTCCTTGAGTGCAAAGCTTAAATGCAGGCGCAAAGAATACCTACTGACAGCAGCTAACAAGTCCAGAATTTCACACCAATTCTAATGCTTAATTTAATGCTGACAGCTGATCCCATGATTTTGTTAAGGCTTCTATAGCGACATGCAATGATTAAAAAAGCGAAAGCGCAAGGAGAAGTGCTGGACCCTTTGATGAAGCAACGCGTAAGCTTTAAAGCGTGAGGCGTAAGCTTCATGAGAGTATTTTAATTTTAGATTTGTAAAAATTATGAACATATAATATTAGTGTTATAATTTATAAATATATACACTCATGTCTTGATTAGTAAATAAGAACTAAATATATGACGTATAAAAATGTATCGTACTAGACTAAGCTACATGCATAATGTAAAATTTTTATTTACACTCACATGGCTATATTAAAAATACATATGAGCATTTTAATGTTAGTTAAAAAACTGTTCTATATCCTCCAATCTTGTCTAAAGTGTGCGCTTAAAAAAAACATTTTATGAAGCACGAAGCGCACACTTCAATTATGTTCTAATTTGTAACCCCTGAAAACAAGAAGATAGCTGATGGAAACATTTCACAACTTGTATAAAAAATATTTAGCTTCAGTTTACTTCATTTCAGCACTGGAGATATACTCCTCTAAAACACTTTACATTGGTACCAAATAGGCAAATACTTCCATACGTTAGAACTGTTCGCATTTTATTGAAGGTTTTAGACGATAGTTCAGAGGAGCTATCTTGGTTGCATGAATACTAATGACGAAAGTAGATGATCGCTATAGATTTAAAGGGACAACCACCTTTCTTCAGCCTCCTTTTTCTTCATCATTGCTCAACAAAGGGTTAAATCTTTAGAAAAATAAACTAACATATGTGCTGAGCTCATAGATGGTCTAATAGGCTTCAAAATTAACAGACGGAATGAACAGACTAAGACAAGTGTTTGACTCAGGAGAAGACTTGCAGCCAGTACTTTACCCAATATGATATCAAAATGGTCGTAGAAGTGAGGCTTCAGTGACAACAACACATTCCATGACTACACTAGGATAAATGAAACGGCTGAATCTTCTTATTGTCCACAGAAGCTGCCAGAGAAGTAGACTACATTCACTAAAACTGTTCTGCTTTGGCTGTTAATTCATCTCTGAGTCATCTCACCTTTTCTATATTATATGTTACATTAACAGTTGCAATGTTTATCTATTAGTAAACAAAGCCCGTCAGTGCAGACAGTAAATATAGTAGAACCTGTGAACCTGTGTTGTGAAAATGCTGCATTCATGCTTTGACTGTACATACTTTTATCTTCCTTTCATAAATAAAAAAGAGAAAGGAAAGACAATAGTAAGGCCGGTTTGCTTAAATGTGTTTTCAGACCAAAACTGTGTCTCAGCCATAAACTTTTGTTCGACTGCAAAGTCAAATCTAAAAAGTGCATTCTGCATGAACATATAGTAAAAATAGTTGTTGAAGTTGACCTGTTCTCCAGCAAGAGGATCTGGGGTATTTTCAACAAGCAAAGGTTCTTGATTCATGGGATCCGGAAGTATGGTGCGCATAACCTGCATAATTTTTTGATAAATACATCAGCACTCCAAAACCTGAAATCTCCAAAAAAGTACAATTAATTTTGTAACCACCACCAAAAACATAATAAACTATTAATTTTACATCTGCTACTTGCAACTAGAACAAACAAGAAACTCAATTAACAATATGAAAATCATGCATTTGAATACAAAATTCATCTGTTTGAACTGATAACTTGGATTTGTTTAAAAGTATTTTGGAATTTTGCATTGACAGTCAAGTAGCCTTATGAGTAGTAATCATTACTATGGAAGCAACAGTCCCAGTTAGCAGTCCTTGTGGATATGTCATCTGCCATCAAAGAAAATCTACCAGCACCTTTCAAGTTCCAGTAATTGAAACTTGCATGTCCTGAACAAGAATTCCACATCCATACTTCCGATATACAGCCCAAGTATTAACAATACAACAGAAAACTGTGTAATTGGAAATCCTTTTACACCATGACCAGACTACATCCTCACATCCTCTTGGTCACTTCATTTTCTTACACCTTGTTTGGTACACGGGAATAAGTTGGAATGAAATGCAATTGTAACTTCTCATTCGTGCTTACCAAACATGATGTGTTTTTGGATGCTAAAAATGTCATTCCCTCTTCTCATCCGTTCCCACTTAATATGAGAAGTGATATTCCCAAGGGATTATCAAGGAATTAATATTCCCACTCAAGTGAGAATAAAAATAACAAAATAAAAATTTTAGATATACCCTTCTTAAAGATGTTTCCACTTAGTTCTCTAATCGCACCCAAACATGAGAATAGGAATGTGAATTCCATTCCAACAGCTAATCCATTCCATTCCTACCTTCATTCCATTCTCACTTGACTCCATTCTCACGTACCAAATGAGGTGTTGGTTGCTCCCAATGTACTCATTTCTCGTCCCTATACATCCTTTTACTCATTTCATAAAATTACTTACACAATATGAGCCAGATAAGTAGAACCTCTTTGTGAATTCATTGCAGGAGTTTAAAAAAAAGACCTACTTTTAGAAACTCAACAAGTGATCTTATGGTTCAAAATTGGGTCGAACTTTCAAAATATGCAGCTCTTATTGTAACAAAGTGATGCCAGATTCTTCAAGAAAATAATAATTATACAGGAATCCCCTTTTCTTCCCTGTATTAAACCTTTTAAATGCTCATAAGCTGATAATGAGAATTAGTAAAGTGCAGGATCAGCATTCCTGTTGAGTCATTTTATGCTCCAGTGACTACATAAGACGACCTTTAGACATCAGTCTTACCACTTAAATTTTGACATGCAGCAGACTGCTACACGACTAGCACAAACAGTATCCTCAATAATTCAACATGCTCACAGTATATTTGTAATGTCATTTCTAAAAAACAGTAACCAAATTGATATATCTCTGGTGAAAACTCAACCAAGTCATTTGGATAGAAAAATACGAAAGGTTTTGTTTTCTAGAGCTGGTCCACAAAACCATAAACCTGATTAGGGATTTAGAATCCGGGGCAAATATTTCCCTAAGGAGCTGTTAGGTTGTTCTCCTAAATAAAAAGAAACCTATTTCCATACCAAAAATACTATCCCATGGGTTCCAAGGAGTTTCTTGTAAGCCTGTTTATTTTGTTTGGTTGAAGAAAAAATGTCGAGGAAGAAATATATTTCCAAGCTTTCTATTGTTTGGAAACGGCAGTAATTTTATGAAAATGTGAGAGAAGAAAATAGTGGTGTACTGGTGATTTTTTTGAAAATATTGAACCCACATGATTATGGATTAAAATATTATCAAAAAATAGGTTTCCCATTGATTCCCTCACCAAAATGACAAATTAGGGTTTCCCATTTTTAGCCATCATTTCCACATATTGGTACCCATATTTCCTACTTTTATTTGCCAACCAAACTAATAAACTAGAAAAGAATTATGAAAATAGCTTTCTAGGATGTGGTAGGAAATCGATTCGTAAGCTTTTTTCCTCCAACCAAACAAGACCTAAAAGAAAAATGTGATAGATTTACTTAGAACAGTGGAACTAAACAATAATTGCATTATCCAATGCTAATACTAATAGTAAATGTATATTGCACGGAAGAAGTTTGCTTGGTATTTAGATCTTAGTTTTTTTTATTGTGTTATTGATGATTAAAATTATTGTCATGAAGCCGTGCAGTTTCTGGTGGCAGAAAATTATGATTGTGTCCTAGGTCCAGATTATATGTTTGTGGTGTTTTTTCTGGTGTGGCATTATTAGACAACTAAAGAGTCCTAGATAAAGAAATATTACATGCCGAGTATAATATTATCAAGGTTTTAAATATTGAAAACCGAGGAAGTACCAGACGGCCAAAATCCAAACCAGATTGCAAATATTGGGGAAATATCAGGTATATGTAACAAATATTGGAGTGTCATATCAGATGATGTGCATGCAATATAATTTCTAAATAGTAAAATAAACATATTTAATGAAATCAAAGCGTACAAAAATGTAGATAATATATGTTTAGGAATACTAACCTGCCGAAACTTACTTTGGTGAAAGAGTCTACTACAATTTTGCTAAAAAAACTTCATAGGGCTAGAATTTTTGCCAGACGAACATTAAATTTTTTTTGAACTATATTATTTTGCGACAAGCCATGTAAAAGAACATATTGTTTTGCGACAAGCTGTGTAAAAGAACATATTGGTTAACATGTCGCCAACATATCGGCCATGTCGGGATACATTGCCTAAAAATTGTGAAAAGTAGCAAAGGATATTGAGACCATATCATTATACAGTAAGCCATTTAAAAGGATATATCGGCCAATATATTCGGGCTATATCGAGGATATTTAAAACAATGGATATTACATGACCAAAGATATTGGTTTCATGACAACTTAAATACAACAAAAAAGAAGGAAACAAGAAATATGTTATCTGTATGACAGTTTTCAAGTATAGACACCAAATGGTCTTGCAATGAAGCCTATACTAATTTATCACGGGGAGTAAGTGAATTTTGACCATCTAAAAAAATATATTAGTTTATGTACCTGTGAAGAGTTTAACTCATCTGAATCCATGGAATTTCGATCTTTTCTTTCATTCATAGGAACAGGATCATTGAGGACATCTATCCTGCTTAACTGAAAATCCCCTGCACCAGAAACATGGACCTGTTTCGGGGGGAAAACGTGAAAATCAAAGTGATACTAATTCCTTGAGCAATACTCTTCATGAAATTAACTTACCAGCTGGTTCACAGACAGACAGTGAGCACGCACGTAACCTGATAGAAGCAAAGTGCATGTTCCAGGATTATCAGCATCAGGTTCATAACCAACCTGTGGACTCCAAGAATTGCATAAAAATGATAACACAAATAATATATTTTGTAAGCAAATGCAACATGTGATCACTTCTGTTCATAAGCCTAAATATGAGATATATGAATATCTAGAGTATCAAACTCTGAAATATAGCCGTGAGATAAACCAGAAATTTTTAAACATCAAATAAAATTCAGCAAAAGATAGTAATTTAACTGAAACTAGCTGGAAGTTCAAATATCCACTAGAGTTAATTGCTAATATTTGGATGTAAAAGTTGGTTGAGCATTTAGGTCAAAATTTACTCACTCTCAAACAAGACAAATTCAAGCTAGTTCTGCTACCTCATGATAGTCTCTTAACGGAAAATAAATATATATTCAGATAAATATATTATCCACTGGTTGATTTTCTGGTTCCAATGAATAAGCTTCTACTAATTGTTTTAACATTGATACATGTAGTTACATCTAACTGCTATTATATAAATTACTGTTTAATTGAAAGTTGCATAATGAAGTCGTAAAATACAAGAAAAGTTGTGGTTCTTTTCAAATGGGTGGGAAAGAAACTCCTTAACCTGCTCTATAATTATGTGAAAATAAAACCAAAAACAACAACATTTTAAATCTTCTAATTTCATATAATTAATGAAAACAAATTATTAGCATCTTGTTAATCAATACCGAGCTATATCAAGCTTACAATAGCGATGCGTGCAATCAGCTCAATCACGGCTCACTTGCACTTTTTTTAAATTTTTAAAAAGCAGAGCTTGAGCATTTAAAGTTCAAAACCAGACTAGATCGAGCCAGTCAACTTAAGTTCAAAATGCAAATTAACCAAACTTGAGCTAAACTTGTAAAATTTTGAACCGAACACAAGCTATGCTGGCCGGATCAAGTTTGCCTATTTACACCCCTAGATATACAGGCATCAAGCATTATAGCCTCAAAACCCAGATATTAACTAATCATTTGCAATCATTCTGTAGATCACTTGTGATTCAGAGGATGACCTCATTGACCTGTTTGTAAAAAGATTGGAACACATTTTTCTAAATTACTTTTCTCAGCCTGATCAGGATCTGATATGATTCTGTAGTTAGTAGTTATTACCGCTATCTTCATACAATAAAGTAGGGCCACTGTGTGCATTAGTATATGTATTGGTATCACAAGTTGACAAACGGAGGCATCACAGATACTTTGTAACTTGACTACAATCTGCAACATCACTGAAGCTATTCTTCTTTTCACATGCAAGAGGAATTTGGCAAATGCAGTTCTGAATGTGATATATATTTGTCTACATATATACATGTATATATGTGTATATATATATGTGTGTGTGTGTGTAGACACACACGCACGCACACACATATATATATAGACACACACATACATATTATATGAGAGAGAGAGAGAGCAATGGAATTTTGTATACCGCACAAAATAGAAATCTTAGTTTATCTTGCTTTATTAGTTTTTCCAGGCATGAAGTTTGCACCTTCCAGGTACTTTCCAGATTGATCTTAATGTTGCTTCAAGAATATTAAAATCAAGATAAACTATTGTGAACGCTCATACTGGATATGACGAACAATATATACAAGGCTTCTACCGCACAACTGATTTTTCTGACCATCATTACTACTTACAAATTTTTACCCAGAAACATTTTTTTTCATGGATCATGATATCGTACAGCATAAACCATGATTCATGCTCACAGAGGTAGGACTCATGAATAGAATAAAAAATGAATAAATTAGGTCCAGTATGCAGCCACACATACCTCCTGAGACATAACATAACATCGCTGGTTTCGCCAATGAGGAGCTGAAAGGTGTTGCTCTCTGAAAAGCCACATGAACTGCAAAACGGGCATCCATGTGTAGGTAAGTCAAGACTTGCACAGGCTTCCAGTTTGTTCCAGCTCTTTGAATCAACTCAAATCAGGTTTGATCAATTTTTTTAGAGAAATTACCTTATGCAACTCTTCCTTTGTATCTGCTGGATAAAATCTACAATCCTCAGGCAATTCTGAAGCAAGACAAGAAACACTCATCTTCTTTAACTCCTGTTTCCTTCTGATGTCTGTGGGAAGATCCTACAGAAATCAATAATTCACTATCCACGTTATAACCAAATGGATTTGCAAAATCTACAATAAGAAACAAAGAATGATACAGGATACCAACTCGAATCATGACAGCAGTACTAGGCAAACCGACAGCTCTGAATACAGAGAGAGCTTGGGCTCCAAACGAATCAATGAGGCTAGTTGATTCACATCCATCATATAAAGAGTTGGCAGATACACCAAAAGCAATTAGATCTGCAACCTATGTGAAATAAACATAAGTTAGTAAGATCCTGAAAGCTTTCAAAGTAGTACGAGATTAGCAAGTAAGCAAATACCTTAGCCATTTCCATGCATGCTAAGAGATCACCATATGGTGCGACCAAGACCTTCAAAGTATTGTCAATTGTTAGAATTCAACTTTGGCTAAAATGTTATCATATGAATAAGAGTGCAGATAATAGCTAATAACTACACTATTGCCAATCATTATGTGCAACACTCAGAATACTGATGATGCAGAAAAAAATCTTTAAAATGTATTGATTAGAATCTACTAGAGAGAAAATGGAACTAGTACCACATTTCACAATATTTATGTTGCAATTAGTATGCATCTACATTACCTGGGTACTTCTAATCTGAAGTCACACCTGGACCCAACACATACCCACACCCAAACTCCTTTGACACTCCTTGCATGTATGCATACATTCATTCGGGCATGTACTCAATTATACAATACATGGTTTAATTTAAAACACTTTTCATACATTTCTTGGACATATATCCTATGCTTCAGATCCACTTCAAACTCAATGGACATGGGTCAGCTTTTGAATTATGATTTTGAAGGGTCATTTGGATGTCTAGTTCAATAGCTAGTGATTTTCCAATGCATAATCCACATAATAAAAGAGACAAAATTGTTATAAGAATTTTAATTATCATCCTTGTTTTCAAATAAATTCTTAATTCCAATATATATTATACGTGTATATAAACATCTATATAGTTGTGTCCCCATACCCTACCTACTATAAATTTGCCCTGTGCCGTACCCACTCCCATACACATGCAACATAGGAGGTTATTTCAAAGTGAACCCTCAATGTGAAGCGGTTACGAATCAGTTTCTAAAAGATGGCTCAGACATACATTCTATATATTTAAAACCATTCTCGTCTATATAACATGGAAATTTGTTGTCAAGCTGACACAGACACGTATCCCACACTAGCATTGCTTGGACACTTAGATACATGACAGACACTTAACAAATATGTCCCCGATTTTACAATATACTTCTAAGTTATGACACTTCCTGGGCAATTCTAAAAGGACTATGTGATTGTTAAAAACTTGTTGCATAAAAATAGAAAAGAGAGAGATAAATTTACTATCCATGTGTGTTAATAACAATATTTAAAGAAAACAACATCAATAGTGATTCAAGGCCTATTTTCTAATCAGAGCTATGAAAATGTATGCAAATATGACATTTCATCTCATTATTTGTATCGAGAAGTGTATTGCAGATGCATTAATATATCTACATATAGGTGCCTTATTTTAGAAGGAATATATATAAATTGACGTACCCCTTCCTGTACACACACATGTATAAAAAAATGTTATGATGCTGCTGTATCTTCATATCCTACTTTACATGCAATAGTCATGTCCCTGACTTGTGTCGTGACGTGTTCCTTGCTCCATGTCTATATTCATGCTTATTATGTTCATCACTGATCAAATAAACCAGATGTAAGATACCCCGATTCAAATTCGACGTTTGGGGAATACACAACTTGGAGGCTGGAGCCTTTGAATAAAATTTTGTACAAAAAGAAAGATAAGCAAAGAAACATTTAATAAAAATTTTAACACCTAAACATGTTTACATCTTTTCAAACAGAAATATTTTAATACCATCTTCAACCAAAACACCATAGCAACAAGTCATATCTACTGTGTTTCTCAAGCCCAAAGTTTCCATATGCCTAACAGGAAATTTGAATAGCGAAGATCTCAAATTTTCAAAAACTGATAAGTGAGAACTGAATTTCCAGTAATATCTTTGATAAATAGTAAAATTGAGAGAAAGTTCACTTGCCAGTTGCCATGTTAAGTCAGCATAGTAAGTCATTAAGGAAAACTTTGCAAAAGCTTTCCTAAATGATAAACTTTTAATATGTTCAACAGATTACAACTTTTAAGCATGATCCTCAAATTATGGGATATATATATGTATATGTATATATATATGTATATACATATATGTATATGTATATATATATATGTATATATATATATATACATATATGTATATATATATATATATATATATATATACATATATATATATAT
>BQKN01059185.1:4251-16787 GCA_022839385.1 Asparagus kiusianus | reverse complement strand
AAGCAACAAACCGTCGTATGACCTTCGATACAACGTCTTGGTGGTCGAGTCGTAGTAGAATCTCGTAGCACGTCTCCGGACTGACTCTCGCTCCTTTGCATCCTCGGGCAATACGCCGTAAAGGACGTAATCGATGATCGGGAGGCGCCAGTCTTCAGCACTGGGCTGATCTGAGACTTGATGGGTGGCGTTTACTTCCAGAGCGTCTTTCAGCCGAAAGAGCTTCTTGCTCGCCACTGTGACCGATTGGATCATTTCGAATGGTTGAGCCAAGTTGGCCGCCAAAGAAGCCAAGGCGTCCGCATGTGTGTTCTTGGAACGTAGCACATGCTCAATGTGGAAACTCTCAAATGATTCCACTAGCCGGGTGGCTGCCTCATGGAGTGGGATCAGGTCTTCGTTCCTAACCTCATATTCGCCTGTCATCTGTTTGACGATGAGCTGGGAATCGCCGTAAGCTTGGAGATGCTTTATTCCTAGCTCTTTGGCCAACTCGAGTCCGATGAGTAATGCATTATACTCGGCCACGTTGTTGGTACATGGCTCTGTCAAAGAGAAGGCCCGGGGCAGTACGTGGTTGTGCGGAGAAGTGATGACTACCCCCACCCCAGCAACAATAGAGCCATCCGGGGCTGCGCGAGATGCGCCGTCGAAGAACATCTGCCACACATCTGGCAACGAAGTTATGTTGACTTCAAGTGGTTCGTCTGGCAAGTCTTCAAATAAGTCGGTTTTTGATGCCAGTGGGTGACTGGCCATGAGATCGCATATGGCTTGTCCTTTGACTGACTTCTGTGGCATGAAGTGAATGTCGTACTGGGAGAGCAGAAGTGCCCATCTAGCTAAACGCTAATTTAATGCCGCAGGTTGCGTCATAAAGACTCGAATGGGATTCATTCGTGAGATGACGTGGATTGTCTGGCCAACCAGGTAGTGTCGCATCTTTTGGATGGCGAACACCAAGGCCAAACATTCTTTTTCGACCATTGGGTACCGTTGTTCGGCGCCTTGCAGGGTCCTACTGAGGTAGTAGATGCCTTGCTCGTGGCTGGCGTCATCGTTTTGTGCCAAGAGAGCACCCAGAGAGTGCTCCATGGCCCGAATATAGATGAGAAACGGTTTCCCTAAAATCGGCGCAGTGAGGACCGGCGGATTTGAAAGGTAAGCCTTGATGTCCTTAAAGGCCTGCTGGCAAGGCTCGTCCCACACGAAGGAGGTGCCCTTCTTCATGAGCTTAGAGAACGGTTGACACTTGCCCGAAAGATTTGAGATAAATCTTCGGATATAGGCCAATCGTCCCTGGAGACCCCTCAATTCTTTGAGGTTCCGGGGTGGTTGGAGCTCTTGGATGGCTCGCACCTTGTCTAGATCAATTTGGATCCCTTTCGTCGTGACGACGAAACCGAGGAACTTACCACTAGTCATCCCTAAGAATGATTTCGTGGGGTTCATCTTGAGCTGGTGAGCCCTCATGAGCTCGAACATCGTCCTCAAATCTTGAAGGTGGTCGCCGTGGTGGCGACTTTTCACGACGAGATCGTCCACATAGCATTCCACTGTCTTTCGCAGATGCTCTCGAAAGATCGTGCTCATGGCGCGTTGATAGGTTGCGCCGGCATTCTTGAGTCCAAAGGGCATGACCGTGTAGCAGTACACCCCCATGGGAGTTCTGAATGAGGTGTGTTTTTCGTCCTCAGGGTGCATTTTGATTTGATTGTACCCCGAGAAACCGTCCATGAAGGACATCCTCTCGAATCCGCACGTGTTGTCAATGATGACATCCGTGATGGGCAGGGGAAATTCGTCCTTTGGGCACGCAGAGTTGAGGTCTCTGAAATTGATGCAGATGCGGATCTTACCATTTTTCTTCAGCACTGGAACAATGTTAGCCACCCAGTCGGGGTGTTGTTCCTCTCTGATGAAGCCGGATTCGATGAGCTTCTTTACTTCAGCCTCGATCGCCTCCATAATCTGGGGGCGAAACCGCCTTTGCTGCTGCTTGACTGGCTTGGCGTCTGGGCTGATGTTGAGGCGATGTGTGGCGACCCGCGGATCCAAACCAGGCATGTCCTCGTAATTCCATGCGAAGACGTCGATGTATTCCCGTATGAGGGTGATGAGATCCTCCTTTTCTTGAGGAGGCAGGCTACCACTGATGAATATGGGCTTGGGACTTTCGTCAGTGCCCATGTTCACTTGGAGGATTTCGTCCTCAGTAGGCGGTTCTCGTTGCTCGAAGCGGCTACTCCACTGGGCGTTAACATGGCGATCCCATGTCTCGTCATATAGCGGGAGTTGTTCATCTGTCGCCATCTCGGCAGGGTCCATTGTAGCCATGTTGATCGTGAGGCCATCGAATAGGTCCCTCACGCTGACATCTGAGTCCCACGCCGAGGTTTCTGACGACTGATCTCCTGAACATGCATAGTCGGAATCTTCGTTGACGTGGAAGCATAAGTCGGACGAGGAGGAGGAGTAGCCTAAGCCTCTCCTAGTCCGGTTAAAATAATTCGAGGGTTTCCCCTTAGGTACGTGAGCAGGCCGGATGACCGTCCTGCGTCCTCGGCCGTAATTGAGGCCTTCTAGACGAGTGAGGTCGTACCCCATGTCGCTCATCATGCGTCTCGCAATTCGACTGTATTGCGAAAACTGGGGTGCTGGGTCTTCGTCTTCGGACTCATCCCAGAGCGTGCGCAAGGGCTGATCGATCCGGCCAAAAATAATGTCTTTTCGATATTTATTTCGGGCTGGCACAACAAATACGGCTTGCGACGAATCAATCAGCGGTCCCCTCGCGGCGTACGACGAGCAGACCGGCATGTGCAGGGAAGGATCTCGGTAGAGTTCCGACCATAGGCCGTTGGGTTCATCGTCCTCAGACGTAGAACAAGACAACACATACGCAAAGTTGGATTTTTCATTGACGACAATCTTTCCCGCTTGAACAGCGTTGGTTACATGATGACTCTCGTAACCAATTACAATTGACTCAAAATCGTTTAAGATTAGATTGTCACCGTACTCAGGCTCGCTGTCCGCTTCGTTGCCGCTTTCCGGCTCCTCAATCGGCGGTTCGACGGGGTCTTGATACAGCAGAGAGTCGGTGAAATAGTTTTCGACGCCTTTGAAGGGTTGTCTGTCGGCCACCACCGTCTTCACGCGCTCGTAGTCGTTCACGTACTTCAAACATTGGTGCAGAGTGGATGGGACTATTCGATTGCCATGGATCCACGGGCGTCCTAGGAGCATGTTGTAGGAAGGCTCGGCATCGATGACATAGCAGGTCACCTCTGTCTTCATGTCGCCTATGTGGCATTTCAGGCGGATTTTGCCCAGCGGCCGCGTCCCTGTGGCGTTAAAGCCAAAGATGGTTGTGGTGGTTGAGGACAGACGCTTCGGCGGTATCCCCAAATGCTTGATCAATTTCAGAGGCAAGATGCTCAGTGCGGAGCCCGGGTCGACTTGGATCCGATCCACTCTCGCCGACCCGACATAACCCGTGAAGTACAGTGGTCGATCGTGAGTCGTACTCTTGATGAGCATATCTTCAGGAGTGAAGGTGATGCACGGGACCCGTCTATCCGAGACCTGGCAACAATTTGCACATTCTTGTTCCGCCTCCGTCTCTTTTAAGAAATGGGTCGAGAAAGCCTCTGAATCTGCCAACGCCTCCTGTAGGGCTTCGCGAGTGGACCTGGACAACCGGAGGAGGTCGTACATGGTGATTCGCGGCGGGATGCTTTTCAACTGTGCGAGCACATTGAACCGGAAAGGTTGGCGGCTTGAGCTGGGTGCATCTGGATTGGGAGGGGTTGTGGCGGTTGGCCTCGCGGGAGGTCTTACCGCGTTCTCTACCCTCACGGGATATTCTTTGGCGAAATCTTTTCCCGCCCTCATGGCGAAGATGTTGGCGTCCTCCTCAGAATCGATCAGGGAGGCTACTACTATGTCATCTGTGTCTGGGGTTGCATAGATGACGTTACAGTGTTTTCTCTTGTGCTCCTTTGGAGACTTTGTAGTCCACTGTTCATCGTTGAGGAGGTCTGGGTGAACCCATATTATCTGCCCTGAGGGTAGAGTCTGTGGAACCAAGCCCTTCTCTCGCTGGTTGTGAGGATCGTCGTTGGTGATCTTCAGAATCGCTTTGGGGATAGGGACTACCCCCGCTGGAGCTTGGACCTCTGGGAGGTTTGTCCCGAAGCTAAGGGTGATCATGTTGGTGGTCACCTGCTTCTGGACCTTCTCCTTCTTCAAGACCCCCGCGTCGTAGAGAGCCTGGAGCTTGTCTTTGAGGACGTAGCATTTGGTCGTGTGGTGACCAAGGAACCGGTGATAAGCGCAGTAGGTTGGGTCACCGGTTTTGTCCGCCTCTTCAGGCTTCGTGGCCTCAGGCAGCTTGATTCGACCACTCTTGAGTAGAGTATCGAGCGTCGCTACCACCTGGTCCTCTTTGAAGTCATACTGCCGTGGGGGGCGTTGCTCAAATTGCCTAGGCTTCGGCCTCGGGGCAGTCTTTGGTGCTGGGGCAGAGTCGACTGCCATGATCTCCTTTCCCCTTGTTCGAGGGGGATTCTTTGGTGCAGTTGGTTCTGTAGCTCCTTTCTTGGGCTGAGGTTCTTCGGCCTCGAGCCTCTTGATCATGTTTTCTACTTGTTCGCCTTGACGAACAAGTTCTTTCCATGTCCGGGTCTCCACCGCGCCTATTTTGGATAGGATGTGGATCGACAGGTTGTTGCGACACATCTCAATCAACGTCGCCTCGGAAACTTGATCCCGACAGTGGACCGATCGGTTCCGGAATCTCTTCATGAAGTCATTGACCGACTCCGACTTTCGTTGTTTTTCTGCGAGGAGAGTGGCCATTGATACTTCGGTGTCGTCGTCGAAGAAGCGGGCTAAAAAGAGCTTTTCGACGTTGGCCCATGCTTTGATGGTGCCGGGTTCTAGCTTGCGGAACCATTCAAAGGCCACCCCCTTGAGGGTGCCTATGAAGAGTCTCGTGAGAATGGCGTCGTTCCCCGTAAGGAATCCGGTTTGCGCCATGAAGTAATAGATGTGTTGTGAGGGCGAGCCCTTGCCGTCAAACTGCACCAAGCTGATCGGCTTGAACTTTGCTGGGTACGGGATCGTATCCCATTCAATAGGGTAGGGGCGGACCACCCCCAGCTTGTTCATGTTTTGCTGAAGCTTCAGCGCGTTGAGCTGGTCCTGGAACTCATCGAACCTCTTGTCACGGGAGCCATCCCCGGTGTGCGACGTCCCTAGCGACGTCTTGGAAGAATAATCGGATTGTCGATTATCGTCACCTTCCGTTTCCATCGCCGGATGGTGAGGAGGTACCCATTCTCTATCCCCCGTTTGCCGAGGTAAGGGGCGTTGGATTCTTTTCTTCTTCTTCTTCTTGTTCAGAAGCTGTTCCATCATCTCTCGTAGAGAGTCGATGGTCGCCTATTGCTCTTCGAGCTTTTGAGCGACCGTCTGGTCATGGGTAAGGTCAGTCATGTGCACCCGCGCCCTCGCGTCCTGACTTGAGTGCGAAGTTTGAGACGTGGCCGCTGCCGAGTGAACCTCGTCCTCGTGGTAGGAGGGAGGTGCTACGGCGGAG
The DNA here is from genome assembly GCA_022839385.1 of Asparagus kiusianus. Taxonomy (NCBI): domain Eukaryota; kingdom Viridiplantae; phylum Streptophyta; class Magnoliopsida; order Asparagales; family Asparagaceae; genus Asparagus; species Asparagus kiusianus. The sequence goes on along the minus strand of BQKN01059185.1, from coordinate 11,182 downwards.
TAGTCAATCCCGCTCCTCATCCTTCTGCGACTACGGGTACGCTGGTATATGCCCTCTTGCTGGTGTTAGGCGAACCAAGGATCGAGTCCCAGAATGGACTCTGAATCTGGGGAATCGGAAAATGCCGTCTTGCCCTTGTCCGTCATGTTGATCGTGACGGACGAGAGCTCTGGGTCGTCAGTAGCGCGTCTCTTTTGGTGACGACGCCTCCGACGAGAGGTCCTCTGTCGAGAGGGTTGTCGAGAAATTCTCTCAAACACGGAAGGTTTCGCCGTTCCTACGCATTGGCAGTCGGCGAGCACTGTGTGAATGAGCCTTTCGCAGTGGCACTGAGGGTTCACCTCGTGTATGGTGCGCTTACGAAATAAATATTCTCGTAGATCTTCCGTGGGTGGTTGGTGACAACCCCCAGCATCGGAAGGATCACCTGGGTGAGCACACGAAGGATCTCTGGATGTGCTCTCTGGTGCACAAAGGGTGGAATGTTGCGGCGTTGGAGTTAGGCGGTTTCGCCTTGACGGGCGAGCTTTCGCGCTTAGGCGAACTCTAGCGCGTAGGCGAGTCTCAGCCCTTTGTTTAAATGAGCTGGCTCGCGACGCGTCGCCTATCTCCTTGCCTTTGCGCTTATCCGCCAAGATCTCATGGCGAGGCTCGCCAGCCTTCGAGGATTCGCCTTTTTGGATAGGCCTACTCACTTGGGGTGGTTTGTTCGCGTCAGGGATATGACCTAAAAAGCAAAGTCCACCTGAGCGGGTGGTCCCCTCCTTCTCGGTTAGCGCCCCTGATTTGGAGGGCCTCGTGATGTTGGGCGAGTCGCCTCCTTGTCTCTCGCTTCCCGGGCCTGTATGGTGGTCCAGGCCATTGTGTGAAGCGGAGGTTTGGGCTTTTCGCCCGACAAGCTTCCGTCGTTGCTGTTGGTTAGTTCTCCTAGCGGAGGGGGAACTTGCGTGAGCAGCGGCGGGGTGGCTTGTGCCGGAACGAACTGGTGTCTCTTTCGGGACAGGTGCTACTGAAGGTCGTTTGGCGACCCATTTAGTAGACCCTTCCCCCCTGTTCTCGATATGGGACTTGGCCTCGAGAGCGTTTGGGGTGGACTTCCCTATCGGGACTCCGGTAGAGCTTTCTGATGCGGGAGCTTTGGCCGTCTGAGGTCGGCTCCCGTGCAGGGCTCTGTGGCGCTTGCGGGACGCTTCGCCACCGGAAGAGGAGGAAGACAAGTACTCTTCGTACTTGGCCTGATCGAACTCGATTTCTAGGGACTCCACTGTCGTCCCAACAACAACCTCGTCGAACTGAGCTACCACTATTTCGTTTGAAGAAACAGCTTCTCCCACTGTGGTCGCCATCTTCTGTACGTGTAAATTTCTGATTTTCCCGGGAAAGGGGAGGGATTTCGTTTGTATTTATAAGAAAGCTTATTACAAACTAAATCAATCTGAATTACAACAGAAGCAGAGGGAATGTCCTCTTTGTTTATATTTGTGGGGACTTTACGGTAGCTACAGGATGCTTCGCCCGGTGCTCGCGCCGGGTCTGCTTCCCTTGGACGGTTCGACCGAGGTTGTTGGAGAGCTTCAGTACTCAGTAGAAGCTCTGGGTGAAAGAGTTCGAATCCTCTAGTTCGCCGGCGATCGGAGCTCGGAGCTTGGAGATTTTCCGATTCTCTACGATTGTTCGATCTTCTGATTCTCTTTTTTTTTTCTTTCTGCTGCAAGGAGCCTTTTTTAAGTGGGAGGGGGACCGTTTTGGCTATCCCTTGAACCATGGGATGTGACCATACACTGTTCAAGGACATCCTATTGTCCCCTGTACAACAAACGGTTGTCTTTTGGGGTTACATGTCGTGTCACGTCGTGTAGGAGCGGGAAAGTTCTTCCTCGCACTCGTGACGGCGACTGCCAGACACTTGAGTGGACCTGGACAGCTCGTCGAACGCTGGTGGCTCTAACCTTTTGCTTGGAATGTGGTACGCTGCATTTATGTGGACGCAGACGGCTCTGGCAACCGTCCGCTCACTTGTGCGGCGAGGTAACGAGTGACCATCCGGCGGTCCTGAGGTGCTGTACCCTTCCTCCCTTCACCCTATGTCTGAATAGGAGCGGGAGAATGGACGTTGCGTGCCTGAGCAAGCTCTGGATAGCTTTCGGCGCGTCATGGCTTCGGCCTCCCATTCTGACGGGTGAGGCGACCTGCATTTATGAGTCTACAGGCCGGTTCGGCGCCCGTCTCGTTCGCTTGAATTACGGACTACCGTCTGGCGAACTTGGGGCACTATGCCTCCTTACCTTGCATCGTGGGAGGCAGAGAAGGCTTGTCCCTGGAAACCTGGCTTTCGGCTTACATAGGCGGACGTGGCTCCCTGCAAGTGGCTTCGGCACACGAGGGCGGATTTGAGTATCTTCCTTGCGGGCGGATTCATGCGATTTGGAGTATGCGGCCAACGTGGGGTAGTCGCGTGCCAGCGAATCCGCTTAGTGGCCTAAGAGGGGGTGGTCCTGTTCTGTGGGCGAATTCGTTCACTTAATCCGCCGCGGTAATTTTCACCGTCTACAGGCTTGACCCGAGTAAGGAATGCTTCTGAATCGGCCAAGGCCTCTTGTAAGGCTTCCCTGGTCTCCTTAGACAACCACAGCAACTCATACAACGTTATCCGTGCTAGAATATTGGCTAGTTGAGCCATAATATCGAAGATGCGCGGAGTTTTCGAGCTCTCCGGTTTATCTCTTCCAATCGGACGATTGAAACGAGACTGCTTCGGATTTTGCACCTCCTGGGTTTTCTTTTCTTTCTGCTTATCCACCGGCTATCGTCGAGCATCTTCAATCGGTTTAGGAACTGCAATCACCCCCAGCTCCGTGAGAGTTTTGGCTGGTCCCCGTTTAGTCACCCCCTGCTCAGCTAACTGATCACTAGGTGACGGATAGTTGAAGTGGTACTGGTTTCCGCTTCTGGTGGCAAAGACTTCTTGTTCTTCTTCGGAGAGCGGGAAGGTAGGAGCTTCATCACCATCCTCTTCGAAGATTGCAGAAGTAGCATTGTAAGACTTGCCTTTACCCTTCTTGGTCAAGGAAGTCGCCCACTGATCATCTTCAATAAGATCCGGATGAACCCAGAGGATTTCGCCGTTCGGGGCTGTGTGTACCACAAGTCCCTTTTGGTGCTGTCCATATGGATCATCATTCACCGTCTTCATTCCTACTTTGGTGACGCGTTTTGGCTCGAACCATGTTGTGGGCACCGATCCAAAGCTGATTGACACTGCATTTGCTCCAACATTCTTGGCAGGCTTCGGGGTTATGACCCCTACGTCAATTAACGCCTGAATCTTATCCTTGAGGTGGTAGCATGACCTCGTAGGGTGATGGACCGCTCTATGGTACGCGCAGTACTTCGGATCCGTCACTTTGCTGGCCCCTTCTTGATCTATGATCGTCGGCAGCTGGATTTTATTATTCTCTAACAGGTACTTGAAGATGCCGGGAACTTCATCATCTTTGAAGGAGTAAACTTTGGGAAACCTTGGCTCCGAAGATTTCTGCTTCTGGGGCCGTTGTTGCCGCCGCTGCTGTTGCTGAGGTTGCAATTGGAAAGTTTGGTTAGCATCAACTGCATTAGCATGTGCCTTACCTTTCCCCCTTGGGTTGAAGTTCTACGTTGGAGCATTCGCCGCTTGCTGTCCTCTCTCCGCCTTCTTCCTTCTGAGGAATCGCTCGGCTTGTTCCCCTCGGACCTTCAAATCTTTTCACGTTTTGGACGGTGCTGTCCCCATTGCTTCCAACACGTTCAATAAAAGATTGTTGTGGCAGGTCTGGAGAATAAACTCCTCAGTGATCGGGTCCCGGCAGTTCATCGCCTTGTTCCGGAATCTTTTGACGAAGGTGTCGACTAACTCCCCGTCTTTCTGTTTCTCGTCCAGCAACGACCCAATAGATATCTCGGTGTCGTCGTCGAAGAAATTAGTGAGGAACTTAGTCTCCATATCGTCCCAGCTATTCACGCTACCTGGCTTGAGGCGGCGATACCAATCGAAGGTGGCTCCGCGAAGAGTGCCAACGAAGGACCGTACCATCAGAGGCTCATTGCCAGAGATAACCCTCAGATGTGATTTGAAGTAAATCAAATGCTGGGTGGGTGAACCCTTCCCATCAAACGGCGTGAAGTTAATTAAATTGACCTTCGCCAGATATGGGATTGATTCCCATTCTCTTGGGTATGGACAAGGAATGCCTGTTTTCTTCACCTCTTGAGCAGAAATCAACGTATTGATTTTGCTCTCGAGATTTTTGATCTTCAAACTTTCACCTGTATCTTCGTTAGCATTCTCATTACCACCCCCTACATTGACGGGAGGATTATTGGCATTGTGAGCTTCATCCGCATGCGTGTCCTCATCTTCCTGATTAACCTGGTTACGATGACTTGGTTCGCCTTGCCGGTTTGTCAGTGCTTGGATTTGTTGGTCATGCATTTCTCTCATATTCTGCATGGCAATCTGCATCTCAAACCTGAAGCTCTCCTGTTGTTTGGCCATGGCTTCTTCAAGCATCTTGGCCACTTGTTCCGCGCTTATCATAAACGACTCGCGGGGTTGTCCTTCGTTGGACACTATGTTATCTGATGCGACTGCAGAGCCAGCATCCGATTCTTCATCTTCTGAAGGCAGTCTTGTCCGAACCCTACCATAGGTTGCTCGTATGATGGCTCCGGACTGCAGACGAGTTACACGCCGAAGTATTTCCGAAATCGACTCGGGATTACCCTGTGTCGATGTCCTTTTGCTGGTCATATTAGTGGTGACCCTCGGAAATTCTCCATCTTCCACCACCGTTCTTCTTCGTCGAAAACGCCTAGGCCTTGGTTTTGGCATTTTGGTATTGAGCCTTTCGAAAACCGAAACCCTTTTGGGGACTGTATTGGTGCATTTGCACTCAGACAATACCGCCCGGATGAGTTTGGAACAGGGGCATTGAGTTTCTAGCATTCGAGGACTCCTTTTTCTGGTTTTTCTCGTACCCCCAATATGATAGTACAACTCGTCGGTTTGAAGGCCAGAGTAACCTATCGTGTGTTGGCATGATTTCTCAGGTATAACGCCATCGTCATCAGACGATAATGTTTCCTTCTGAGGGCGAACTGCCTTCTTCGGGCTTTCAAGAGTCACGCGCCTCGAAACATGCCTTTGTGGGCGTGAATTCTCAGCGGCCTCCTAGACTTCAATGCGCAGAGTGGTGCGCTTATCTGTCATAAACTCCTTATCATGCTGAGGGTGGCGGCGACTTCCAGCATGTTGATTCGTTCGGGGCATCTTTAGTGGGCCCAAACGTTCTTGAGCTGGAGCTTTGCATCGCTCCTCGGGAAGTGGACCGAGGCGCTCCAAAACTGACCTCCTTTTCTGGGACGGTCCTGTGGGATCTCCCGGAGCAGTTGTGGAAATCATCGGCGATTTGGGTTGGTTCGCCGGAGGTTGAACTTTTGAAGGCTGCAGTTGTCGCTCCTTAGCCGGAATCGCCGCTTCAGACTTCGGCCTCCAAACTTTGCGAGTTGGTGGCGGTTTCTTGGCCACTTCTTTCTGCATCTTTCTACGGGCTTCTTCGACTTGAGCCTGTGCCTGCGCTGATAGTGCATAGCGTTTGCGAATGCGCTCCTCCAGCGTCGAACGATTCCGTTTGACACGGACCTATTCGTTCGTTGGCAGCTTGGAGAAGCTACCATTCATCAGTTGCTGAGGCTGTTTGCCTCTTCTGTTCTTCAGATCCGCCTTGTAGCGGACTCCGTCTACGGATTCCATCGCCTTCGCGTACTTTCACGCCAAGCGCTGACGTTGCCTTTTACGGGCTCTCTTCGAGAGAGTCACCACACCCTCTGCAGCGGAAGAGTTGGCCAGAGCAGATCTGACCTGGTTGGAAGTTGGGGGAATCTCACCCGATGCGACTTTGGCATCAAACGGGGCGAGATCTTCGTTGGTGTTTTCTACATCTTCATACCAACGAGCTTTTCTCCTGGAGGAGAACTTCTTGGACTTGCGGGGGGAGGTAGATCCGGATGAGGATGACAGGTATTCCTCGTACTTCTACTGGTCGAATTCATACTCGACCTCCTCCACGACCGGGATTGAGATCCGCGGCTGTGACGCTTCGATCTCGGCAGCGAGATCGTCGGCTCCCACTGTGGTCGCCAGATTGTTCGCGGAAAAATCGTTGCTTTCTTCATTGACTCCATTGCTATCTTAAATAACTGTTTATCGGTTACAAAGATCCGGCCTTTTTATAAGATCCGGTTACAATGAAATCAAATAAAAAAAGAAATAAAAATGACAACTTTTCTCTTATTCGTCGAACAAATCACGAGCTCCTGTTTTGCGGTCGCTCGTTTGTGTGGGTTCTTTGCCTGCGCCGGGGTTTATCCGTGGACCACCACGCGATCTAGATCCGGTCGAATCTACGCAGTATGATGGGTATTATTTCGCCAAGAAAATAATAGCCGGGGGGATTAGTTCACCAAGGAAATAATCGCCCGATTCTCGGGATCAAAGACCAAGCTTTGATCCAGAGGATGACTGCTAGATCTGAGATCCGGTCCCTCTCGAACTCTTGCATTATTTGGCGTTGACGATCGCCGAGCACCGGATCTGGAAGAGCAAGTCCTTAAAGTCCCAAAGCTTCAATCTTTTTTAGATCTGAGCCTTGAATCCAGCAGAGCTTCGCCTCTCCAAAATTTCCAACCCTTGAAAATGAGCCCCCTCTCCTCTATTTATAGGATTTGAAAGCGGATCTGGGCCCAGATCTGGGCCCAGATCTGAGTGTGGCTCGGCCACCGAGCCACCATGAGATGGCTCGGTGGCCGAGCCACCCATTTTGGGGTGGCTCAACCACCGAGCCACCTTCGGGTGACTCGGTTTTGGCCGGGTCTCTGTTGGTGTTGGTTTTTCCGC
>BQKN01059181.1:0-16976 GCA_022839385.1 Asparagus kiusianus | reverse complement strand
TTCGGGGAATCGAATCAAGACCTGAACAAATCAACGAAAGGTCGAGGTAACAAGACACACGAACAATGGAACACGTACGCACGTGGAATCGAACCAACGTTTCAGGGAATCACCGAGTCATCTAAACAAGAGCGAACTCGGTGATATAACGATCGAATCAAGACCAATCCCGGACTCGAACTCAATAACGGATTAACTGCCATATTGGGAATCAAGTCAGTGAGTCGATTCCAGAAACCGAATCAAATCCGAACGACGGAGAACCGGAAACACCGGAAAACGACGAAACCAGCGCACCTGGGGGAACTCGGCCCGAACCGAACCACCCTAAGGTGGCTCGGCCCAAGCTGAGCAACCCTAGGGTGGCTCGGCTATGGCCGAGCCACCCAGAGGTGGCTAGGCATCGGTTTGTGCCAAAGGCATAGTCTTGAGTGCCTATAAATAGGCCTGGCACTCGTTCATTTGAGGGGACCTTTCTGAAACTTCTGAAGAGCCGAAACTCTGCCGGATTGCGACCTCAACTCGGATTGTGAAGGCTTGAAGACTTGGATAACCAGATCTACGTGATACTACTCCGGATCTAAGCTTGGTTCTTAGATCCCGAGATTAGAGCGAGCGTTTCCTTGGTGAAACGATCCCTCTCGGCTACTATCTCCTTGGTGGGATAGTACCCGTTATACCACGTAGATCTGTTCAGATCGAGATTGCGCGGTGGTCCACGGTACTCAACCCCGGCACAGGCGAAGAACCCCACAAAGCGAGGGACCGTAAAACAGGAAACTCGTGATTTGTTCAAGGAAAGTTGTAATTTTTATTTCTTTATTTTGATTTTGTTGTAAACCGGATCTTATAAAAAGACCGGATCTCTTTGTAAACGCATAAAGTTGTTGTCAAAGTTGTAACAGAATCATCAATGAAGAATAACGCAATTTCCCGCACGAACAATCTGGCGACCACAGTGGGAGCCACCAGCTTCGCTGCCGAAGCTGGAGTGTCGCAGCCGCGGATCTCGATCCCGGTGGTGGAGGAGGTCGAGTACGAATTCGACCAGCAGAAATACGAGGAGTACGTGTCCTCGTCCGGATCTGCCGCCTCCCCCAAGTCCAAGAAGTTCCAGAAGTTCTCCTCCAGGAGAAAAGTCCGTTGGTGTGATGAAGCTGAAGCCACCAACGACGACCTCACCCCAATCGACGCCGAAGCTGCGTTGAGTGAGGTCCTACCGACCTCAAAGAAGGTCAAATCTGCCATTGAAGGCGTGGTGACTCTCTCCAAGAGAGCCCGCCAGAGGCAACGTCAACGCCTCGCGAAGCAATTCGCCAAGGCCATGGAGTCTGTTGACGGGGTCCGCTATCATGCGGATCTGAAGAATAAACGAGGCAAACAGCCTCAACAGCAAATGCAGGGTGGTTCCTCCAAACCGTCGACAATGGAGTGGGTCCGTGTCAAACGGAATCGTTCAACACTGGGGGAGCGCATCCGCAAGCGCCGCGCGTTGTCCGCGCAAGCACGGGCCAAAGCTGAGGAAGCCCGTCGCAAGCTGCAGAAGGAGGTGGTCAAAAAGCCGCCACCTACTCGCAAGGTTTGGAGGCCAAAGTCTGAAGCGGTTCAGGCTAAGGAGCAAAACTCGCAGCCTCCGAAAGTTCGGACGCCGACAAGTCAATCCAAACAGCCGGTGATTGCCGCAACTACCCTGGGAGATCCCGCAGGACCATCCCAGAAGAAAAGATCAGTTTTGGAGCGTCTCGGTCCACTTCCGAAGGAACGAGGTAAAGCTCCAGTTCAAGAACGCTTGGGGCCAGTGAAGAAGTCCCAACCAATACAGCATGCTGGGGGTCGCCGCAACCCTCAACACTTGGAGCAAACCGCGGCACCCAAGCGCACAACTTTGCGCATAGAAGTGCGAGAGCCCGCCGAAGATTCACACCCACAAAGGCGTGTTTCGAGGCGTGTGACTCTGGAGGGTCCGAAGAAGACAATTGTTCCTCAGAAGGAAACGTTGTCATCTGATGACGACAACGTTATACCTGAGAGATCGTGTCAACACACGATAGGTTGCTCTGACCTCCAAACAGATGAGCTGTACTATCGTGCCGGAGGTACGAACAAATCTAGAAAGAGGAGCCCTCGAAGGTTCGGGAATCAATGTCCTTGTTCAAATCTCATTCGGGCGGTATTGTCTGAATGCAATTGTGTTAAGGCAGTCCCCGAAAGAGTATCGGTGTTTGAAAGACTTAGCACTGGAGCGCCAAGGCCAAGACACAGGCGTTTCCAACGAAGAACAAGGGTCAAGGACGGTGAACATTCAAGGGTCATCGCCAACATGACCAGCACAGGAACAACGGCTCAGGACAACACCGAGGCGGTTCCAGAAATAACCCGACGTGTAACTCGTCTTCAATCCGGAGCTATCATTCGTGCGACGTATGGTAGAGTCCGAACAAGAGTACCTTCAGAAGATGAAGAATCAGATGCTGGCTCAGCAGTGGCGTCTGATAACACAGTGTCCAGTGAAGGACAACCCCGCGAGGCGTTTATGATAAACGCGGAGCAAGTGGCCAAGATGCTTGAAGATGCTATGGCCAAACAACAGGAGACCTTTCGGTTCGAAATGCAGATGGCAATGCAGAACATGAGAGAAATGCATGACCAACAGCTTCAAGCATTAAGGAACCAACAAGGGGAACCAAGTCAGCCCAACCAGAACAACCTGGAAGATGAGGGTACAAATGAAGCTCGCAACGTCAATAACCCTCCCATCAATCCAGGGGGTGGTAATGATAATACCAGTGAAGACACAGGTGAAAGCCTAAAAATTAAGAATCTCGAGAACAAAATCAACACATTGATTTCTGCTCAAGAGACTAAAAAGACGGGCATTCCCTGTCCCTACCCAAGAGAGTGGGAATCGATCCCATATCCGGCGAAGTTTAGTCTAATTAACTTCACGCCGTTTAATGGGATGGGTTCACCAACTCAGCATTTGATTTATTTCAAATCGCACTTGGGAGTCATCTCTGGCAATGAGCCTCTGATGGTGCGGTCATTCGTTGGCACTCTTCGCGGAGCTGCCTTCGATTGGTATCGTCGCCTCAAGCCAGGAAGCATAAACAGCTGGGATGACATGGAGACGAAATTCCTCGCGAATTTCTTCGATGACGACACCGAAATTTCAATCGGGTCGTTGCTTGATGAAAAGCAGAAAGACGGAGAATTAGTCGAGGTCTTCGTCAAAAGGTTCCGGAATAAGGCGATGAATTGTCGGGACCCTATCAGTGAGGAGTTCATCCTCCAAACCTACCACAACAACCTCTCGCTGGATGTTTTGGAAGCAATGGGCACAGCTCCATCCAAGACATGGAAGGACTTGAAGGTCCGAGGTGAGCAAGCTGAGCGATTCCTCAGGAGGAAGAAGGCGGAAAGAGGCCAACCGGCTACAAATCCTCCAAAGCAGAACTTCAATCAGAAGGGAAAAGGTAAAGCTCAGGTTAATGCTGTTGATGCTAATCAAACCTTTCAATTGCAACCTCAGCAACAGCAGCAGCAGCAGCAACGAGCTCCACAGCAATCACAGCCACATTGGCAGCAGCGGTCTCAGAAGCAAAAGTCTTCGGAGCCGAGGTTTCCTAAAGTCTACTCCTTCAAAGATGACGAAGTTCCCGGCATCTTCAAATATCTGTTAGAGAACAACAAAATCCAGCTGCCTGCGATTGTGGATCATGAAGGAGCCACCAAGGTGACAGACCCGAGGTACTGCGCGTATCACAGAGCGGTTCACCACCCTACGAAGTCCTGCTACCACCTCAAGGACAAGATCCAGGCCTTGATCGATGTAGGAGTCATAACTCCAAAACCGGCCAAAAATGTGGGAGCGAACGCGGTTTCCATCAGTTTTGGATCGGTACCTACAGATTGGTTCGAGCCTAAGCGCGTCACCAAAGTCGGGATGAAGACGGTGAACGACGATCCGCACGGACAGCGCCAAAAGGGACTCGTGCCACACACAGCTTCAAACGGTGAAATTCTCTGGGTGCACCCCGACCTAATTGAAGATGAACAATGGGCTGGATCGTCATCCAAGAAGAAGTCCAAAGGGAAAGGGAAGTCTTGTTATGGAGTCTCTGCTATCCCGGGTGAAGACGATGAAAGGATCACCGCTTTTCCACTCTCCGACGAGGAACAGGAAGCCTTTGTGACCCGAAGTGGGAATCAGTACCACTTCAACTATCCGTCACATAATGAACAAGCAGCTAAGCTAGGGGTGACAAAACAGGGACCAGCCAAGACTATCATAGAGATGGGGGTGATCCCAATTCCCAAACCGGTTGAAGATGTTCGACGACAGCCGGTTGACAAACAGAAAGAAAAGAGGCCCGAGGAGGTACAGAATCCGAAGCAGTCTCGTTTCAGTCGTCCGATTGGAAAAGACAAACCGGAGAGTTCAAAAAACCCTCGCGCCTTCGACATTATGGCTCAGCTAGCCAACATTCCAGCAAGGATAACACTGTATGAGCTGCTGCGGTTATCCAAGGAGACTAGAGAAGCCCTGCAGGAAGCCTTGGCAGATTCAGAAGCATTCCTCACCAGGGTCAAACCAGTTCCTGAAGAACTGGATATGCTACCCCAACAGTGCAATGTGGCAGCTAAGAACATCCCCTGCATCACCTTCACCAAAGAGGATATGCAGACGAAGAATTCAAACCACGATCGGCCCCTGTACTTCGTCGGGTACATTGGCTCCAGCGAAGTTAACCGAATCCAAGTGGATCCGGGTTCCGCTGTGAGTATTATGCCACTTCGACTGATGCACAGCCTTGGCATTCCAGTCAGTAAGTTGGCGTCTACAGGCACAGTCATATACGGATTCAACACCAGCGGGTCAAGACCTTTGGGTAAAATCCGGATAAAGTGCCAAATGGGCGATTTAAAGACGGAGGTCACGTGCTACGTGATTGATGCTGAGACATCCTATAACTTACTATTGGGTCGGCCTTGGATCCATAGTAACGTTATAGTCCCCTCCACTCTACATCAGTGTTTGAAATATGTCGACACTGATGGAAGAGTTAGGACGGTGGTCGCGGATAAGCAACCATTCAAAGGGTACGAGAACTACTTCACAGATTCTCTCCTTTATGGTAATGAATCCGACACGGAACCATCGATCCAAGGCACGGACAGCGGGGAAGAAGCTGATTCCGAAGCCGGATTCGATTACAATGGTGGTTTTGTTTTTAATGACATTGTACCCTTTGTAATCAATCTCGACGACGAACAGTCGTCAGATGGCGGTTGTAACTGGCAACTTGCCGAACCTGAAATAAATAATGGTTTAGAGTACTCCTTGTCTTTTGATGATGTGATAAAGGGATTGTACGATAATCCCGAATTGTGTATGCCGCTCCGATCGTCGTATGTAACGAAGAAGCGTCTCCAACACTCTTTCGGAACAACTCAGATTATTCCCGCCAAAATAGGGGGACAAAAAGAAGTGATCTTCGGTAAAGGAGAAAGTCGTCCGGTGCCAGATCATTTCCTAAGAGAGGATGAAGATGGTGACAAATCTGGTTTACATCTATCTAAGTACAGTCCAGAAGCGCGCAAGCTCATGGAAAGACAAGGATATGATTTCACACTCGGAGAAGGTCTGTACTTCGATCGAGGTTCCCGTGTCCCAGTCAAAGCGGCATATGTACCAAAGGGTAAACCGGAGGGCTATTATCGTCACAAGAGGGGCTTAGGCTACGTTTCGTCAGATGACGAATGTGGCTGGCAGATCATCGATCAAATTGCTAACAAGGCTAAGGATGGGTATTTGCCAGATTCTTCAGCTGAAGATTCCGACACAAGTTTGGGAGAAATGTTCAAGGCCTTAGTGTCGAACATGACTACGGCTGATCCATCTACAATGGAGGAAGACGATCAAATGCAAACGTGGGAGGACCCATGGGTTCATCACCTGAACATGCAATATGGTGATAGGTTCGAACAGAGAGAGCCACCCACCGAAGACGAGGTAGTCCAAATCAATATGGGTGATGAAGCCAATCCAAAGCCCATATTCATCAGTGGTAGTCTCCCATCAGATGAAAAGGAGGAATTAATTGCCTTGATCAGAGAGTATATCGACGTATTCGCCTGGAACTACGAAGACATGCCTGGGCTCGACCCCAATGTGGCTATGCACCGCCTCGACATCAAGCCGGATGCCAAACCTGTCAAGCAACAGCAAAGACGGTTTCGTCCGCAGATCATGGAAGCCATCGAGGCTGAAGTTAAAAAGTTGATCGACTCAGGGTTTATCCGGGAAGAACAACATCCAGACTGGTTAGCCAATATCGTTCCAGTCATGAAGAAGAATGGCAAAATCAGGATTTGCATCGACTTCAGGAATCTGAACGAAGCATGTCCAAAAGATGATTTTCCTCTCCCAATCACGGACGTCATTATCGACAATACGTGCGGATTCGAAAGAATGTCCTTCATGGACGGCTTTTCGGGGTATAATCAAATCAAGATGCACCCGGATGACGAAAAGCATACGGCATTCAGAACGCCCCTCGGTATCTTCTGCTACACGGTGATGCCGTTTGGTCTGAAGAATGCAGGTGCCACGTACCAACGAGCAATGACTAAGATTTTCCAGAAACACCTCAGGAAAACAGTTGAATGCTACGTTGATGATTTGGTGGTGAAAAGCCGCAGCAAAGAAGATCACATCAAGGACTTGAGAACAATGTTTGATCTCATGCGGAGTCATCAATTGAAGATGAATCCCACAAAATCCTTCCTCGGAATGTCCAGCGGAAAATTCCTTGGATTCGTCGTTACCACCAAGGGTATACACATCGACCCAGACAAGGTAAAGGCGATAAATGAATTGCAACCCCCGAAGAACCTAAGGGAACTCAGAGGATTGCAAGGGCGTTTAGCGTATATCCGGAGATTCATTTCAAATCTTTCCGGGAAGTGCCAACCATTTTCGAAGCTAAACAAGAAAGGCGTATCGTTTATTTGGGACGATGCTTGCCAGAAAGCATTCGAAGACATCAAGGCATATCTAATGAATCCACCTGTCCTTGTTGCACCAAAATCAGGTAAACCGTTCTTGATTTATATCAAGGCGATGAACCATTCGATAAGTGCTTTATTAGCACAAGACGATGATAATGGTCACGAACAGGCAGTTTATTATCTAAGTCGGACCTTGATAGGCGCCGAGTCTCGATACCCGATGATCGAGAAGGAATGTCTTGCATTGGTGTTTGCGGTGCAGAAGATGCGACATTACTTAGTTGGCCAGACGATTTATGTCATTGCCAATGTTAATCCGGTACGAGTATTCATGACTCAACCAGGTTCGATGAATTGGCGGTTGGCAAAGTGGGCCCTTCTTTTGTCCCAGTATGATCTGCACTTCAAACAGCAGAAGTCGGTCAAAGGACAGGCGATCTGTGATCTTTTGGCGGCAAGCCCGACGACAGATACGGTTGAAGTATACGATGACTTGCCAGATGAAACCCACGAGGTTAATACTACGTCACACCAACAAGTATGGCAGTTATATTTTGATGGTGCCTCGAGAGCAGTCAATAAAGCAGTAACCCTGGGATGCCCTAAGGTCACTTCTGGAGTTGGAGTTGTCTTAGTTTCCCCAGGGAAGCACGTGATACCTCGAGCTTATTCGCTGACGAGTCCATGCTCTAACAACGTAGCCGAGTATAACGCACTCCTCATAGGACTCAGTTTCGCCAAGGAGCTGGGGGTCGAATATCTCGAAGCCTTTGGGGATTCTCAACTAATTGTCAACCAAGTTCGTGGGGAATATGAAGTCAGAAACCCAGATCTGATTCCATACCACCAGGAGGCCATCAGAGTGGCAGATTCTTTTGAAGAATTTTACATTGAGTATATCCCGCGTCTTCAGAATGCTTATGCAGATGCACTGGCAGCACTAGCAGTATCACTTGCGCAACCGCCCGAAACTGAACTGCTAGTCACAGTAAGATCACACCAACTCTGCGTACCCATATACGATATGGATATTGAAGAGGAGGATGATAAAAACGAGAACACCAAAGAGGTGAACTCAACCCAACTCGGGTCCGAGTCCCGAGATTGGCGCTTTCCCATTATTGATTACGTCCAATATGGCATTTTACCAGAGGATGTAAAAGAAAAAGAATCTATCCGCCGAAGAGCACCACGGTTCTTTTACAATACCGAGACCCGTACGCTGTATCGCCGGGGGTACGATGACTTGCTTCTCCGATGCCTTTCGAATGAAGAAGCAAAAGAAGTTCTTAAGGAAGCACATGAAGGAGAATGCGGTGCGCATCAGCCTGGTCCCAAGCTGTATGATCGAATCAGAAGAATGGGATATTTCTGGCCAACGATGGTACGTGACGCGATCGAATACGCGCGAGAATGTCACGCTTGTCAAGTGCATGCAAATTATATGCACCAACCACCAGAACGGTTACATACGTCAACCACGTCCTGGCCATTCGAGACATGGGGTATGGATATCGTCGGTCTCATCTTCCCGCCTTCAGTCAAAGGTGATCGATTCATCCTCGCTATCACCGACTACTTTTCAAAGTGGGCTGAAGCCATTCCGCTTAAAGAAGTAAAGACGAACAACGTCATCAACTTCATCAAGCATCACGTCATATACCGACATGGCGTGCCGAGGCGGATCATTCATGATAACGGTCCGCAATTCATAAGCAACGCCTTCATCCGGTTCTGTGACAAGTTCAAGATCCAAGATGTTTCGTCAACACCTTATTACCCTGCCGCTAACGGATTAGCTGAGGCTTTCAACAAGACGATCATCAAGATCTTATCAAAACTTGTGAAGACCAACAAGCGAGATTGGGACGATAAACTTGGAGAAGCACTTTGGGCTTATCGTACTACCATACGCACACCTACGGGAGCTACTCCATATTCGTTGGTCTACGGATGCGAAGCTGTGCTACCGTTGGAGATTCAAATCCCCTCTCTTCGGATCGCTCTCGCAACAGAGATGACAGCCGAAGAGCGACATCAGAAGCGTCTCGAAGAACTCGAAAGGCTGGACGAAAAGCGCTTGGAAGCTCAACAACACATCGAGTTCTACCAGGCTAGGATATCCAGGGCTTTTGACAAAAGGGTTCGTCAAAGAAGCTTCAAAGAAGGAGACTTGGTCCTCGCTGCGCGCCGACCGATAATCCTCACCTCTAAGAAGAAAGGTAAATTCGAACCTAAGTGGGAAGGACCGTTTGTAATAGACACAGTCTATTCAAACGGTGCTTATCGCTTAATTTCTTTAGAGGGTAACAGGCAATTAATGCCAATAAATGGGAAGTTTTTGAAAAAGTACTATCCCTAGTACATTCAGGACAACTCATTTATCGGGAAGTTCCTCGAAGAATATTACACTTAATATTCTAGAGGATAACCCAATTTTATTTTTACCACCAAAATCCCTCGCTGATCAATTTCAATTGACAGTGAGTCCACCAAAAAGGTTCACTCTCAGTTCGGAGTCCCCTTTCGATGAACGAAAGAACTCCATTTCTTTTCTCTTGGGTTCAACCTTTTTATGGTTGTAACTGAAGTTGAAATTTCTCTTCGATAAACGAAGAACTCATCTTTCGATCTGATAACCAATCCTATAAAAGGAAAGTTTGTCAGTATCTTCTAGATTCTCGGAGTGGAGATCCCACTTCTAGTTTCCTTCTTGCACTGGAAATAGAATATAAAATTCTTCCTTTCCAGAGTCAAGGAATAGAATATAAAATTCTTCCTTCCTTGTTCGGGGAATAGAATATAAAATTCTTCCTTCCCCACACCAACTCCTTTTCCAAAGTTTACCAATTTAGGATTCATCCTAGGAAGTTTATCCCGAATCCTAAGCAGGGATAAGTCTGCGCCTAATACGTGCTGCCGGTTTAGTCTTTTCCCGATTGAAAAAGACACCAGAGTTCGATTCTGGGGTATTTTATCCTGAAACCTAAGCAAGGATAAGTCCGCGCCTAACACGCGCTGCCGGTTAGTTCTTAACCGTTAAAAAGAACACCCATCCGCATATTCAACATTGTGGCTGGTTGTTATTAATAACACTGAAATCCATGCCTCATACGCGTGGGGAATTTTATCCTGAATCCTAAGAAAGGATACGTCGACGCCTAACACGCGTCGCCGGTTTGGTCTTTATCCGTAGAAAAAGATACCAGAGTCTGACTCTGGGGTCTTTTATCCCGAAGCCTAAGTAGGGATAAGCCAACGTTTAATACACGTTGCTGGGTAGCCTATTCCCATAATAATGGCAAAGCCTACATATTCAAAGTTGTAGCACAAAGTCTAAAGGAGTTCATTCCTTTAGCGCAACGTCACATGCGGAACGGATTAAAACAATCCGCATGTAAGCCCGACTCAAACGGTAGTCGGTAAGAGCATATCAAATCCGTTGAAGGCTGAGGATTTGCCAAAAATCCTGAGTCAACGTCTCATACACGTTGCTGTTTAGTCTTTTCACAGGAGAAAGACGAAGTCTACGTATTCAATACCGTAGCACTAAAAGAGTTAACTCTTTTAGCTTAACGTAACGTGTGGAACGGATTTAGACAATCCGCACGCTAGCCCGACTCAAACGGTAGTCGGTAAAGGCTAATCAAGTCCGTTGAAGGCTGGGGGTTAGCCAAAAATCCTAAAGCCAACACCTAACACGTGTCGTCGGGTAGCCTATTCCCGTAACAATGGCGAAGTCTATGTATTCGACATCATAGCACGAAGTCTCAGAGAATTCAATCTCTGAGCGCAACGTTACATGCGAGCGGATTTAAACAAATCGCATGCTAGCCCGACTCAAACGGTAGTCGGTAAAGGCATATCAAACCCGTTGATGGCTGAGGGTTTGCCAAAAATCCTATGAGTATTGTGGTCAATCATTTCAAACGGAATGACGAATCATAATAAAAATAAAAAGGGAATTCACTAAAAGAGTCAAAAGTCAAATCATTCAGTAAACAAAATCAAACATCAAGCCCGTGACTAAAAATCTGCTGACTGAACTTAGACAGCTTATCATCATAAGCTTGAATAAGCTCAGCCCTAATCGACTCCTCAGTGGCGGCCGAAGTCTTCGCAGCAGTCTCTTCTGTCTCGGATAGCTTCTGCTTTAAGGACTTCAACTCATCGGACAAAGCCGTACAGGTCTGCTCGTCCTGTGCTTCTGTCATCTGAAGAATGCCAAAAGTCTCCTCTTCTTCGCGGAGTTCTTTTCTAAGCTGATCTATCTTGGTCCCACAAGAAGTAATAGAAGAGCGGAGCTCGGCAAGTGAAGATAACCTGGTAGCAAGGCCAGTCTCAACTCGAGCTACTCGGTCTCGCTGCACCTGAACCTCAAGATCATCAAGAAGCTGAGTCTCGCGCAGTGACTGTAAACGAGTATCCAGTTCAGCAGCAATGAAGGAAGAAGCACCGGTATCTCGAAGCTCACGAAACATCTGAAGCTCACGCTCTAAGCAGTCGAGATCGTCAACTATGGCCTTCGCCAAATCTAGGTATCCTGCCTCCCTTATTAAATTGATTCTGGAATCAAGGAAAGGTTTGAACTGGTGAAGGGAAAGTCCACTGTGGAAAAGCTTGCCAATCATAGCCTTCACAAAGGAGAAGAAGGAGCGAACTTCTAGACAGATAACGATCTTGTCGGGATCGTCGTCGGATAACAACTCCTTCACTAAGACATGAAGACGAGAAGAACGTCCTATACAAAAGAGAGGGAGAAATCCGTCAAAAGTCTTGATAAGAAAAAGGAATAACACTCTTCAATGAGTTAACTTATACCTTCTTCCTCTTGAGCCGCTGGGGGTAGTGGAGGTGTAACGGCTGTAGGTGCATCAACTGGTATAGTTGGTCTCACAGCCGGCTCAACAGGGTCTTTCTCAGTAAAAGCTCCTGCCAGATCCAAAACGGAATTCGCAGAGGCGTTACATTATAGTTGCATTAGTCAAGATTGGCTAGTCCTATAATTAACTCAGAAAGAAGCACATACCTTCAAAGGAACCATCCTCAGGGTTTTCAGCGAAGGCGGGCTCAGAAAACATGTCTCCAGGTAGCTGGTCCTCAATCTGAGGTGAGCTATATATGTAGCGCATCATAGGAGTGTCCGCAAACAAGCTTCCCTCGTCGAAGTCATCGATGGAGAAATCTGACATAAAAAAAATATCAGTGCCAAAGAAAAGTGAAGAGACTACAACTGATGGAAATGAGTTACCTCTCACGGATGCATCGGCCTCTTCATTTCCAGGATTCGCCTCCTGTAAGTTATCTGAAGAAGCAAGAGGTAGAGGACAGTTAGAGGGTACACAAATTCATTTGGTGTATCATCTAAAGAAATACGTTGTCAGTGTTAGATGTACCTTGATTCACGGAATCGGGTCCTACATGGCCCTCCTCTCCAATGTCAGCAACCCCTGTAGGCCTCTCTACAGGGGGTAGCGGATCAGACTCATCGGGAGATACGGGGATTAGATCAGGACTCATCTCATGCTCCTCACGCGCTCCTATATAGAGATGGAGAAGTATAAGTCAATGCGCTGAGTAACCAGAGGAATAGTTTTCAGGATAAATGTTACCTCCATCACTGGCAGGATCATCACCAGCTAGGTCCGTATCGGAAGCTCGAGAAGCTGCAGGCAGCTTACGGACTAACCTCTTCCGCCTAGCAGTGGGGATCGAAGGTCTCGCCCGAGGAGGAGGATAGAACTCTTCATCATGATCAGCTGTAGTCCCTGAAACATTGAACTATAGTCAGTTTCAATACTTCTAGAAAATAGAAGGAAAAGATGAATAGCAAACCTCGCTCAGAAAAGTCATCACAATCTTCGGGATCTCCGCCGGAAGCCTCGTCTGTGGAATGGAATGACCTACGGCCATCTTCATCAATTCGGCGAGTCTTATTCTGTGTCCTCTGTGATCGAGCTTTCTCCCGAATCCTGTGTGAGTCAACCCGAGAAGCTTCCTCAGCCTCTAGCTCCGCAATCGGCTTCACAGGGATAGTCTTGTTGGCTGCTAATAACCACTTGCAGCTCAAGAAGGTGAGATTCAACTGCCGATCAATACTCGGGAGGCTGAACTTAGCGCCGGTACAGCCAGTCACGGTCCACAACCATGCACGAAGACCGTCCACCAAACCACTGTGGGTCCGAAGCTGCTGACGAGGATTCCCGATGTAAAGCTGATCGTAGCCAAACTGGCGAGCAAATCGGCAGGGTAGATATGGCTCTATGAAGCACTCATTCCTCACCCGGAAAGTCAGATAGCCAGGCCTGATATTCACCAGCCAATTAAAGCAGCCAATGTCTAAGTGGGTCCGATTCTCTCTCGGCCTCTCATCGTCTGTCAAGCACTCGCCATATCGGCCGGAGAACTGCGGAAAACAAGTGGAGAATGCCCAACACTTGTGGACCTGCAGCTGCTGTCGGACATCAGAAAATCCGCGGCCTTCCCACCTACCATTTTCAAGCAACTGCAGCAGGGGAACAGAGTGATCTGTGGCGTTCGGCACCGACATCATGTCCGGACGGTGAAGGACGAACCAGGCCATCAAATAAGCGTACGGAAGCTCTACCTTAAACGTGGGAATCTGACCTGGCAAATCGGTCTCCTTCCGTGTGAACGCACTGGAAAGCTGTCGAAGTCCTCGGTGAATGTTAGCCACCATCACCGGAAGAAGTGAGAGTTCCTTCTTGTATGCGAGCTGAACTGCTGGGAAGAGTACCTCCAAGGGCAAGGCGTCCCCAGACTGGTATGGAACCACGTACTTCTTCAACCAGATAGCAAGAAAGCCGGCAAGAAGAGTCATCGGCTGAATCGGTGTGGTCGCGTGCCATAAGAAAGATCTGAACTTGGTCTTCGCAGGAAAGCCATCCTTAGGACTGCTGGTGGTATAGGAATGAGCATCAATCTTCTTCAGTAGATGGTTCACCTCTGAAGGAGTGAGTGGGGCCAACTCACAAATATCCTCGCCAGAGCTGCTCTCCAAATTCTTGAACAAATAGTTCGCGAACTGCTTCAGACTCACAGAGGCCTTCGTCCTCTTGGCTAAAGGCTCAGACTGCGCCAAAGCGATATGGTAATGGCAAGTGAGATCCCATAGAGTCTCGTAACGGTCGGGCATGCGATCCTTCAGCTGACTCAACTCATGACTGGAAGGGAAATACTCCTGGTATAACATCTGCCCCATGGTCAAGCCAGAAATCCTATGCATCTCATGAAGAGCCAAGCCCAACTCCCCCTGACGGGTCAGAAAAGTGTTCGAGTCTGGATTATATAACTTGAACAAAGCACAGAAATGTCTCAAACTGACAGGCAGGCCATACATAGTGGCACGAACGGCGGTATACAAACCGCAAGCGTGCAACTCCTCGCCCCAGCGGCTCAAGACGTATGTCGTCATGCGACTCCACCAAGACTTGTCCGAAGAGTGGACCCAACCATAATCCTGTGACGAGTCGCAGGCATCTCCCGCCCTAGGGCAGCGAGGCGATTCCTCAAAGTCGAAGCAGTGGCGAGAAACTCGTTACGTGGTGGTGCATCCAGTCCCAACACTCCGGGATGCAATCCGGTGATGTGACTCCTGCTTGAACCAGGAGCTGCCTGATGGGTGATATAGCCGCAATGGACGCTCTCATGATCCACTGTCAAACACCACGACATCTCGCGCGTCACGGCTTGACACCTGAGCTCAGTCAACGAGCGATGTCGAGGAATTTCTGGCACGTATATGAAGCCACCGTCGGTCCTGTGAAGCCACTGCTCAGCGTTAATGAACACGGCTTCTGGGTCATCGACAGAATCACCAA
Organism: Asparagus kiusianus; assembly: GCA_022839385.1. Taxonomy (NCBI): domain Eukaryota; kingdom Viridiplantae; phylum Streptophyta; class Magnoliopsida; order Asparagales; family Asparagaceae; genus Asparagus; species Asparagus kiusianus. Next base: position 2,124 of record BQKN01059181.1, on the reverse strand, counting down.
ATAGGAAATCGCTCTTCCGGAGAGGCTGGGTAGAGCTGGCGTCCTTCACAAAAGGAGCATCTGTGATCAGCTGGCGAATAGCTCGATGACCACCTTCCCTCACCACCTGGGCAACCTCAGTCGACGTGTCCGAAGCAAACTGAGGAGTAGCTGGAATAGGGGAAGGATTGTCAAAGGTCGAGTAATGCTCGCCACGACGCCCATAGACTGCGTGGGCTGAGAACGATCCAGAAGGGTATCCCACTGCAGAATAGACAATTAAAACACGGGTTAGTCTCGGTTATAAAAGGAAATTGAACTCATCTTACAAATAGCTAAGATAGAGTCATTGCCTTATAAAGGGTGAGACGATTTGGCCACATTGTACAATCATAAGATAGGGTGCATCGAGGATCCCTGCCTTATGAAGCACAATGCAGTGTCAATTCGCCCCCTTTATTTTGAGATATGGTTTTGACCAAGCAAAACATATCTTTGAAGCGTCAATCCTCACCAAGGAGAATCAAGGCTCTTCCCGATTGCCTCGCCAAGGAGAACAACGTGGGGTAAACAGGGACCAATTCGCAAATTCTCAGAAAAAGGGGTTAATTTGCAAAATTCCCAAAAAATGCCAAAGCGTCGATCCTCACCAAGGAGAATCAAGGCTCTTCCCGATTGCCTCGCCAAGGAGAACAACGTGGGGTAAAAAGGACCAATTTACAAATTTTTAAGAAAAAAGGACTAATTTGTAAATTTCCAAATATTGCCAAAAATAGCTCACCGGCGTAGGAAGGCGGCGCACCATCAGCTGACATGGCAGGGGAACGACCTCTCGAAGAACGCGGCATGAAAAGCTGCAAAATAAATCAAAAGAAGTCAGATCTAGAAAAAAGATCACTTTTTTATCAGATCTACACCCCTAAAAGATTAAATCGAGGCTTCAAATCACACCCTCGACCCTCATATATGATCCCACAAATGCATAAATTAAATTGAGCATGAAAAAGATCATAACTGTAGAAGATCTACCTGAAGAAAGGCTCGAGATCCAACAAAAATGAGACCTTTTTGGAAACTCTCAGCACGCGCTCGAGGGGCCTGAAAGAAATTCTAAAAAATTGGATTTTTGAGGGATTTTTCAGTCCAAGATCAAAAGGAAGCCTAGATCCAGGACAACTATCAAAGTTTCGAGGAGAACGGATGCTCGACGGAAGAAAAAATCAAAAAGAGGACAAGGGGGGGGGCGGCCCTAGAGAGGAGGAAGAAAAGAAAAGAAAAGAGAGAAAAAAGCCTCTTTTATAGCCTTGAACCAAATCTGGTTGAACCAGACCAGACCAGGCTGGACCAGACCAAGCCCAAATTGGACCAGACTGAGTCAGAATGAGCCCGAATGGGCCAGATTGAGCCAGATTGAACCTGGCTGGACCTGACCAAGCCAGAGTGGATCAGACTGAGCCAGAATGAGCCAAATTGAGTCTGAATGGACCAGATTGGACCAGTTTGAACCAATTTCGAACCAGTTTGAACCAAATTCGAACCAGAATTCAAATTGGAGCTGGATTAAGCATTAAAATAACTCCAGATCAACCTACGGTTCAGTTCCTCACCTATTTAATCCCTCTCTCACATATTTGGAAGGGTTGGAAAGATTTTGAGCCCAAATACTGCCTTTTTTTTTGGCTCATTTTTAAGCCGGTTCAGCTCATTTTGGGCACGGAAATACTCCAATAAGGTATACGAGTATAAACTATTCCCTATTTTTATTGAGAAGTTCCTGGAGAATATTCTTCTAAAAATATTCTTAAGGATAACTCAATAACACGATGCCGGACAACGCGTCTCAAAAGAAGACTCGACGCCAACAATCGAACGAAAGTTGCACGTTGAACCAACCGACAAAAGCTAATGATTGGAAAACTAGGAATCGACTTCAAGTTCAAATTCCGACGACGGTCAGACAATAAATGCAGCACCGAAATCCTCACAGGCGTTCTACAAAGCACTGAATGACCTGGTGGAATTGAAGGAAGCCAGAACAGAAGCCATTCCAAGGTCCTGTTATACCGACTCAAGGTTGGGACGATCACATCCAAAGTATTCCAGACTCTTCTATAAAAGAACGAGACTGAAACACTTTGGAGGGGG
>BQKN01059180.1:56744-110010 GCA_022839385.1 Asparagus kiusianus | reverse complement strand
CATGACACTTATGTAAATTTTTGACCTTTGACACTTATTTGGTTACGACAGGATACAGTATTTTATGTTCTGAGATAAGTTGTATTTCTTTTATTTTTGTTCCTATACTAGAACTCGGATTTAGTGTTTAGAGATTTACAATTTGAGATACAAGGTATATACATGAGGGTTTCCTTGTCTGGATTATTTCGCTCGACGTACCTATGCTCGTGTTGTAAATTTCTAGCTATCCGCATGAGTCAAAATCATCCAGATTCGCCAGTATAATCGACTCGTCCGAACGAGTCAAGATCATCCAGATTCGCCTGTTTACTCGACTCGCCTGCTCGAGTCAAAATCATCCAGATTCGCCAGTATGATCGACTCACCCGCACGAGTCAAGATCATCCAGATTCGCATGTTTACTCAACTCGACCGTACAAGTCAAGATCATCCAGATGACTAAAATTCGCCTGTTTATTCGACTCGCCCACTCGAGTCGAAATTCGAATGCGCCTACGAACTTTAGGATCACCATTGTACTCGACGGCCGCTGTACTGCGTACAGGGATGGGCCTTCCAACTTCCCGCGACGTGAAGGGAGGGAGCACAGTACTCCAAGCCTATTAAGTAGCCGCTCACAGTACGAGCAACCAGTCAAATCTATGCAGTCACCAAATTTGCATGTATGCTCACGATTGAAGCTCACCTCGCCTACCCGAGTCAAGAGCTGAATCCGCCTGCAAACGGCATGCTGGCTAGACTCACTTGAGTACTTGCAAGTCGCTACGCTGCGTACAGGGATGGGCCTTCCCACTTCCCGCACGACGTGAAGGAAGGAGCACAATACTCCGAGCCCATCAAGTAGCCGCTCACAGTACGAGTGATCGGTCAGTCACCAAGTCCGCCCGCGGAAAGCTCGCCTCGCCTGCACGAGTCAAGAACTGAATCCACCTGCAAACGGCAAGCTGGCTAAACCCATTCGAGTACTGGGAAGCCATTGTCCCACGTACAAGGAGGGGCCATCCCCACCCCTCACGACGTGAAAGGAAGGAATACAGTACTCCGAGCCCATCAAGTAGCCGCTCATAGTACAAACCTAAGGCATGGTATCTCCCAACAGTACATGGTCATATCTCATGATTCAAAGAGCAGCCACGCCATCTCTCCTCTATTTAAGAACCTCTCCTGGCTTCGGAAAAGGGGTTCCCTCATAGTTAGTTGATTAATTCAATCAGTTAACTAAACCACTAACTCTCGACTCTCAAAGGAGTCGACGATAAGCTCACCCCTGTATGGCGCGATGTCGCCTGTGCAGGCGTCTGAGCAGAGCCTCCTATTTCTGAATGCGCCGCGCCAAGGCTTCGCATTCGAATAGGACGCTCATGGCGAGAGGCGCCGGTTCCGGGTTGGCCTGCACCAGCTCCTCTAAGTGGTACATTAACTCCTCCAGACGGTGGAGCTCTCGTTCACACCGCCGGGTGAGCCGAAGACCGCCCACATGGCTGACCTCCTCCAGACTCTCCTCCACGAAGGGGAGTAGATCATAGTACCGTCCAGCACCCTCGCTGACGACGGTGGCCGCCCTGCGTATGGCGCCCTCCAACTTCTGGAGGAGGGCAGACGCTGGGCTAAGCGCCAGAACTGGAGCGGAGGATTCTTGGGTCGAACCCATGGGGGAAGACTGCACCGCATGGACGACGACAGCGGTGGAGGAGGAGACAACGACCTCGCCCTTAGAGACACCGGAATCGGAGTTAGAGGCCATTGATCAGAGAGATTTTTTTCTAAGAATTCTCCTCTGTGGAATTTTCATAAGCACTAGAACTCTATCGAAGAGTCAACGAGCACATTATATAGCCTAAAGATGAACGGCTAGGATTAGCTACCTCAAATGGATCGAACGACCCAGATCTTTAGCGATGTTTTGGGTTCGACGCCCATAAAAGCTTCGCCATTAGGACTCCAAACCGACCGTTCGGATTGAGCGCGAAAGGCAAAGCATCCCGTCACTTCGTAATTAATGAGCACTAATGCGCCCACAGCGCCTTGGCTGGCAAGCACTTGGGTCCGCAGGCAGACACGTGGCATGAATTCGCCTGCGTTTAAATTTTTGCCTGCAGTACAAATTCGCCATCACTTGAGTTTCTCTTGCGGCGTAATCTCGCCAGCATTCGAGTTTAGCTTTCAACGTAAACTCGCCAACACGTGAGTTTCCCTCAACTCGCCACCAGCTTAGGCCTCGCTTACAACACGAACTCGTCAGTTAGCCTGTGACGCAAATTCGTCCTGGTCTGAGCTTCGCCTGCGGTATGAAATCGTCGGCAGTTGAGTCTACCTAAGACACTGAATGACGATACAACAAAATATGAAAAGGAGTATGTATACAACGAGAAAATGCAAACTTCATTAGATGCTTCTTGTCACGCCCCGCTTTCCAAAATACCGGGGAATCGGGACGTGAACAAGCTCGCGACGTATTAGATTGAGAAGAAATATACACTATCATTTTTTTTCTTTTCTTTTCTTCTCAATCCAATACGCTAAGCGTATAGAAATAAAAACAATACGAAGTCACAGGTCCCCGATCACACATAGCAAGAATATAAAGACAACGCAGACTAAGAAATAGACATATCATCAACAGATCATCCCAGACATAAAATATGGGTTCAACATACCCTTACTACAATAACAGTTCAACTAGAAAATAAGAAATACATAGTCCGTAATAAAAGGAAATACTAACAATATAACCAAATCCGACACCAACTATAGAAAATATATAAGAGTGTTCTATCAGCTACTACAGAAAGAAAAGCATGTCTAGGCTTCAGTTTGTTCTTCCACTCTATCGGAAGGACACTCCGGCTGGGTATACTCCGGCTCGGCTGCATCATCGAACTGAACCTGTTCGTCTCCTAAGTCTGACGTACACCAGAGAAAAACATGTGTACGTCAGCGCGCATGACGCACGACAAGATCTCACATGAACAGATATTACGGTCTAACGACCCATGTTATGATAATAAGGATACTATTAAGAAAGACAACAAAGCATACAACTGAAATCTAATGGTAACACGCAGCTAAGTGAAAACAGTATCTGGGTCGAATACTAACCAACCAAAAACTCAACGGTCCACATCTCACACAGAGTCAACGCTCCTATCATTGGATAACTGGCTGTTCACAAATCTCCTACATGCATCCAATACCGCTACATGAATCGGTCAAAGGACTACACGCAATCCGAATTCGGCCTGGTTCGAACTTAAGCAGAACCCGGGTGACTACACAAATTCACTGACTAAAGTGACTACACGAATTCACTTTAGCCCAACAAACCAACCCCAGTGACTACACGAATTCACTGGCGCGAGTCTGGAAGATACATCAACAGTCTTATCCGATCACATGAACACTGACTTCCCCATCCCAACTCTCCTTGTTTCTCTAAGTTAACCATAATCCTCATTGGAAACTCGGGTTCACCGCCTAAACCAGTCAACACACTCACACATGTCACTAAGTCTGTTCATGATGCACGAGGCCACTAAGTCATGAACCACTAAGGTTCTCATTACATCAACAGATCATGAATATAGTATAGTATGCAGGTTTATGAATCAGAAAAGAGAACTGTAATGAACATGGAATGTCTAAACAAAATACAGCATGAATAATACATGAGTGGACTTCATTATTATTTTACCGCTAGGATGTCCAAACTTCTCATACAAAATATCCGTACTTACGTATTCTCTAATATAATAATACTATAAAAAGGAAATTAGAAACTGATGTCGTTTTGCACATGAAATGTCACGCTCCACGATAATCAGTCGTACTATCATAATTACTAATATAAATTATTTTAATTTAATTTCAAAATAATCCATTTTTCTAAAATAAGTTCTTTTCTTACTATAATAATTCTAAAAATAATTTTTTAAATAACAAAATTCAAAAACAAGTTAAATTCTTATTAATTCAAAATATTCTATTTTCCCAAATAATTTCTTTTAAAAAAATATTCGTCATTCTAAAATAATTTCTTCCACACGATAATTTCTAAAAATTATTGTAATTAATCTAAAATGGTTCTTTTCTAAGATAATTCCTTTTAAATTATTATAATTTTCCTAAAATAATTTCGTTCTCAAATAAATTCTTTTTAATTGATATAATTATCCAAAAATAGTTCTGCTGCCGAAATAAATTCTTTTAATTCATTATAATTATCCTGAAAAATGTTATTTATCATATTATTATGATTTATCTAATATTATTCAACAAACAATCCCACGTAGATAAATATATCAGATCTAAAAATTACAGATAATTCATAATAAATATAAAATTCAGTTCTGAGCAAGTGAGATCTTGCCTTGGGTGTATTGTGGACCGTAATGGGGGTCGTCGGGGTGTTTGCACAACGTTACGACGGGTTTCGCGGAATCGACGGCTAAAATAACAATTAGAGTGTTAATGCGACGTGCGATATTCGAACGAGTATAACGAGCTGTAGATAGGGAGCCCAAGCGAAAGAAATATACCGTATTATAGACAACACGAAGGGCTACGCACCGGCGAAGGAATCGACGGAAACGAACGTCGGAGTTGGCCGGAAAACACTCACGAAGTTGGCTCCGAACTACAATTTTCTGTAGTGAGCTCACTGATTCGGCTCGACTTCGCTGTTCGGAGCTGCCAGGGAGGAGCTCGGCAGCGCTCGATGAAGGACAGCGACGAAGCTTGGCCTGGGGGTTCGTCGCGGTGGTCGATGACAACGAGCTCGGGTGGTGAACTTGGGATGGCGACGTGGTTGGAGGCAGCGACGTGGGGTTGAAGAAGGTAACAGAGCTAGAGGGGAGGCGGAGGTGGTTGAGAGTGGTGGCGGACTGGTGTGGGGCTGGAGGTGACTGGCGGCGCGTCGGGGGCCGGCAGCGGCTGGTGGCCGAGAGATCTCGGCGAGAGGAGGAGCGGGGCTGTCGGGGCTGAGCTCGAGCTCGAGGCAGCGGCGCGCGCGGGTATGAGCTCAGTGGGGACATCGGAGAAGGAGGGGGTGACGACGAGCTTGGGAGGTGAGATCGACGGGGCGGTGAGGGAGGACGACGAGCTCGGCGTTGGGCTGAGCTGATGGCCGAGGTGGAGGAGCTCGAGCGGCGAGCTGGGTCTCAGGCGGCGTTCAAAGGGGCGAGGCAAGCGGCTTGGGGCGGAGGGCCGAGCTGGGACGACAGTCAAGACAGCGGGGGTGGAGGTTCTAAGGTCGAGCGGCGTCTGGGGCAGCTTGTCGGGGCGGAGCGGCGTGTTTGGGGCTGGGCGCGGGTGGAGGAGGTTGTGAAGAGATGGAGAGGAGCAGGAGGCGTGGGAGATGGGTTTGCTGATGGGGTTTCTTGGGTTTTAAAAGAGGAGAGAGAGAGAGAGAGAGAGTACGGTGAGAGGGATGGAGAGTAAGAAGATGAGCTGGAGATTGATATGAGAGAGAGAGAGAGACGTGTGATGGTGAGTGATTGGTTGAGTGTGAGAGATTTTGTTGGATTAGAGAGTGTCAGAGAGAGAGAGCTAGATTGAGTGTGGGATTGGAGAGAGAGAGAAGAACGGCGGAGAATTTAATGAGAGAGATTTTGCGGGATAGGGTGGTTGGGAGGATGTGGGTTGAGAGCTGGGGGAAAAACTCGAGGCGGAGGGGTTTGCGTGAATTGGGGAGAGGTATACGGAGTGAACACCGGTGAGAGGAAAAACACAGGGAAAAATACACCTTTAAAATAATTTAAAAATATCATAAAATTTATTTAAAATAAATATTAAAATTTATGGTCAAAATAATAATAACAATAACAATGATGAATAATTAACTATTTATTTAAAAATTTCACCAAAACAATTAGATTTATAATTAGTAAAAATATTAAAATGACATAATACTGTATTTTTAAATCGTAGAAAATTCTAGAGAAATTGGGGAAAATATAAATACTCTTTTAGAAAAATAATATTTAATATTTAAATACCAGAAAATTATTTAAACCCGTATTAGAAATTTACGGTCATTACACTTCTAGATAGTACATTTGAATAAAGTTATGACTTTACAACCAAGAGAGTCATAACATTACATTCGAGAAGCAAAACATGAAACAGAATGTCTTGAATCTACTCCTATCCTACGGGTTTATTCTAGGAGTTTGAAAGATGCAAGCTTGGCTCTGACTGCGGCTATCTTCTCCACATGCATGGTACAAGCTTTGGCTTCTGCTTCCTGCTAGCCCCTTGCCTCGAAAGAAGCGTTAGCAGCAGCATCCTCCTAAAGCAGCGGTGGAAGATTGCGCCTCTCTCTGGCGAGGTCGCCTTCCATCGCCTCGCTCTGAATGTGCAGGACTATCAAAACCGATTCCCCCTCTGCATGCGGAATTGAACCTAAAATGATCGAAGAAGCGACAGACTCCATGTCAGATTGCAATAGGTGATACCAAAGATCCAAATGACCAATAAGGGCCTCTTTATCTTCTATGTCTCGCCTTCAGCACTCTCGCTACTACGCGGCATGACGGCGGACTGGAGCTAAGAACAGCTTCACTTCGGACTCTAAATCCGCATGTCGCAAGTCCTCTAATTTCGTCAGCAGCAATTCCAGATCAATGATCCTCATTGAGCACCATACTCCGAGCATAAAGACACCCGGGCAACAGAGTCGGGCCACGCGGTCTGAGAACGACTGCTTCAGCTCTACGAAAGTACTACGACCCTGATCAACGAGCGAGATCACCCGTTTCACGGCGTCCTCCAACTCCTTTAACTATGCCAGAATAGAGTTCGAGGGTTTAGACTCCGGAACACGGTCATGCGTGAGGGCCGAGGAAGAGGCATCATCCCCTGTCTTCTTCTCACTAGACGCCTTCGCTCGTGGTGCCATCTTGAACAAGGAGGAGACAATCAACACAGTGCCCTCTCTGATAAGAAAAGAGGGCCATATATGATGTACGGACTAAGTACATGTCCATCATCCAACGGTCCAGATGGGTGGCCGAACCGTCCATTACACCGCCTTTAATGCGAGACGACGTGCCAATGTCAGTCCAGCCGACGAGCACTCGAGACCGCGATCAGACATGTGGCTTCCCCCCCAAATCAGCATTAATTTCATCTTCAACATGATTTGACTATGGTTAGAATTCGCCCATGGCTAAAATTTGCTTGCGGTTTGAGTTCGCCTGTAGTTAAATTCACCAGCGGTTTAAACTCGTCTGTATCCAGAATCCGGCTGTAGCTTGAACTCGCCTGTAAGTAAAGGCCCACCTGCAACAGCCTCACAGAGAAAGATAAAAAACAACAGTGACTAGGAGAGATACATGCACAAACATGTTAGGAAACCAGAAGAGCATAGCATTCATCCAGTTTTAAGACAGTGCATTTGAACAAAATTATAATTTCACAATCAAAAAAGTCATGACACAGTGTCAAAAGCAAAACAAGCGAAATGTCTTAACACGATTTTAGACCTGAGATCCTAGTCCAACAAACTAAAGGATGTAAGCTCTGCTTTAACCGCGACTACCCTTCTCGCATGGTCCTCCCGGCCCTTGTCTTCAGCCTCTTTCCGAGCCCGATCTTCGAAGCTTGACTTGGCGGCAGCGTCCTCCTGGCGTAATTTTTGGAGGCTTCGAGTTTCCTCCTCAGCAGTCTTGCTGACATTTACACTCTCAGATTGAAGTCCCCTCAGGGTCGTCTCCGCCTGCTCCAGCTCGACCCTCAGACGGGATACGGTGGAAGTAAAGTCGCCTATCTGCTCTTCCAGTGAGCGCTGCTGACCCACCCAGAAGGCGACGTGGGATTTCAGATCTGCTATCTCCCTAGAGCGAACCTCCTGCTCCCAGGCCTCCTGGCACCTAATACGAGACAGGAAGGACTCCACATCAGCCTCCAGACCCTCTCGCAGCACGGTCTCCAGACTCGTCAGGCATGACTCTAGAAAAAGGAGCCTCTGCACACAACGTGTAGCAAGCCGACATTCGCCCAGCCACCTGAGATCGGCCACACGATCCAGGAGGGACTGTTTGAAGCCATCGTAGGTTCCTATACTAAGACTGACAAGGGAAATTACCTGCTTTATAGCATTCTCCAATTCCTCAACATGAGCCTGTATGGACAAGGAATCTGAGGAGACAGACTCTTGAACCGGAGCGAGTGCCGCGATAGGTGGGATCTCAAGACAAGGTTCGGCTCCAGACGGTGGAATAGGGTTTGAGGCAGAGGAAGTCTCGATTCCCTCAGATTCATTATCAGAAATCAAAATGGGCTCAGCCATGCACTCTTCGGTGGTCGGCGTTTTGTCCTGGACTGCACAACACGACAAAGACATAACAAAGAGTTAGGAACGAGGGGCATCGCCTCGACTTACGACCCCCTAACCAAACTACGCAAAGACTTGGACATAAAGGCACCGTCACCAGCAACGGCTTCGGCGGCGCTCGAGGAGGGACCCCCTCTTTCTTTCTTCGAAGCGACTCTCTTCACCTTCGGTGCCATTCCGAGAGCAACGAGAGGAAGCTTGGATTTTCTCCAGAGAAGATGACTAGAAAACTACGACCTCCCTTGACAAGGAGGAGGGGCATTAAATACTTAGGGCCTAGACGGTTGTCCACCGTTCGATTGGACCGTTCAGAGCCAAACAGTCGAGAGTAAGGCCGAACAACTCGGGATCTCACATGAGCGGCCAAGATCTGGTAGTTTCTAGACACGATCTTTAACCAACGGCCCAAATCGGGCGTGGAGAACAAAGAGGCCCACTACGCCGTCTTTAATGCGAAGCGACATGCCCACGTCGTCTTAACTAACGAGCGTATTAACGCTTAAATTGACATGTGGCCCACTAAGAGAGGAGCCTGTCCGCGGGTCAAATTCATCATTTAAACTCGTAACGATCAAGCTCGTCTGACGTTTGAGCTGTTTGGGCTCGTACACCACTCTGAAACTCAAGTCAGTCCCGATTTCGCCTGCAGCTGGAACCCGCCAGTAGCTAGAATCCGCCTGCAGCTAGAACTCGCCAGTAGCTGGAATCCACCCGCAATGAGGATCCCCCTATGGTCAAACTCTGACTGGTACGAGTCCGTGTTGAACAACGACAAAAACAAAAAAAGAGAGGTGGGGTGCACACAAGAGAAATAATGACTAGGAACAAAAGGATAATTCCATTCATTAAAAGAAATTCTAATACAACGATGGAATCAAAAGCAAATTACAAAGCTCTTAACCGTGACTCCACCTCACGAATCTCCCTAGCGTGGCGAAGCTCGAGCCTCCTCAGGATCTCTCGGCGAAGATCCTCAGGATCTCTCGGCGAAGATCCTTCTTAGTGTGCGAAACCAAGTCTTGGACGGTGTGTTTGCCTCCTTGAGGGCTCGGTCTTTCTCCTCAACAGAACCAGCGACCAGTTACCATCAAAACTCGATTCCCTCCAACTCCCTTACCAACTGTTCATGAGCCTTCTCCTAAGTAGCTAGTGAGGCCTGCACATTAGCAATGACTTGCTTGGTCTTCACTATCTCTGAAGACAAGCGAGAGAGGCAGGAGTCAACCTTTTGTTGCTCGTGGTTCACTCGTTCGTTCTCGGCCTTGACACGCTCCAACTCTTCTGACAACCTTGCCTCCAACGACATGGTCTCATTCAGTCTGCGGTCGCTCTCCTCTAATGTTGCTTGAACCTCACCGGATGCAAGATGAACGATCTCGGAACTCATCACGTGAAGGGTAAGCAGCTATCGGATAGCAAGCTCTACCTCTTCTAAACGCTGGAAGTACGGGTTAGCCATGGTGGCACCAAGCCTCTTGATCAAGAAAGGCATGTCATAATCAAGGTCCTCCTTGAACTCCTTAAAGGGGCAGCTCTCTTCCAATGCGAGTTTGATGCAGTCAGCTAGAGTGTCTTAGAAGATAGCTAGGGTTCGAGCCACTTTCCTTTTGCGCGAACACTCCAAGGGAGAGAGGGTAGCCTCATCTACCATGGACGTCATGGTCGAAGTCATGATCGAGGTACTGGTAGTCATGATGGTGGAAGTGGTGACAGGCGCTACCAAGGCCGATGTGCCTGTCGATGCCACTGGGATATCGGTAGCAACGCTAACGGTCATCGAGGATGAGGAAGCGGTCACCAGTCGAGCGGGTGTCTCCCCTTGGATCAGAGACTCCTACGCCGGTGGTCTACCCCCGACCAACGCTTCTTCAGGAAAAGAGATTTCCCCTTGTTGGCCTGACACCTCTTCATAAGCCGACACCTCCTCCTCGCTCGATATCGCCTCATGAATTGAGACATCGTCTGCCTATGATTCACCCGTCTCCCTAGTCGAATGGCCCGCCTAAGAGGGGGGATCCTCTTTACCAGCAGCTTCATGGGATGGGTCAACTGCGAATACAAGAAGAGGGTTAGTAAATGCCCCTCGAGAAGAGCCCCATTGATAGTTTAGTATGTGCGGGTTGGCAACGCTAGATCCTACTCTTACCTGAGCCACCAAGCTCCTCTTCGTCTCCGGTTCCCTCCTCTTCATCGGAAGGAATGGAAATCACTCGCTCGATTATACCTACATAAATTCAACACAAACGTCAGGTGGTGCAGATTCGACTTTACACCCGAGGGTACGACATTACAGATTACCTCCTGGTACGGTCGTAGGGGTCATTGAAGCCCCCGCCTATAGCCTCACACCAGACTGTGGAGGAGCATCCTTCGAAGTTACCGGGACTACCCCTGGTACGGCAAAGGGAGCGGGCGAAGCAGCCCCAGCCCCATGAGGAGTCACCCCAGGAATGATCACCTGAGCAGCATCGTCCTGACCTTCCGCCGCACTGGCAGCCTCAACCGTCTCTTCACGACGGACCTTCTTGGCCGCCTCCACTCGGGAGCTTTCGGCCACTATCTCTCACTGTCGTTTAGAGAGAAGCGAGCTACTCGGAGATAGGAGGGGTATCCCCATCCATTTAGCTATCGTGCTCCGGGCCTGTTCCAAACATTTACCTGCCTGGACTATCTCATCAGACTCTCTCTGTCCACCGGTGGGATCCAACAAAAGACCAGGGGAAGGAGCTTGAGCCTCAGGTGCCCCAGATTCATCCAAACCTACATCAAAGCCCTCAGTGTCTTCAGCAGTATCTTCCGAGAACCACTCTCTAGTAGTCTGGCGACCCTTCCGCCTTGAGGGACGAGAAGCTCCCCTTGGGCGATGCCCGTGTTCCGCCAGACAGGAACTTTGGAACCGAAAGCCCTCAGGATTAGTGCTAGCACCCCGATACCACCGACAATACAGGAGCATGTGGTGCAAATCATGATCCTTTGCAGGAAGTTCGAAACCAGCATGGGTGCCACCATCATGAGTCCAGAACCATCTCCGAGCACCATCCACTAACCCTCCTTCAAAATATAAGTATGGGTTGATGTTTCTCATGTAAAGTTGGTTATACCCGAACTGGCGGGTAAACTTGCAAGGAATGTACGGCTCGAGGTAATACACAGAGCCTGTTCGTAGGATATGATACCCCAGTCGGATGTTCACCAACCATCGAAAAGCGCCACAGGAAAGAACGGTGTGATGGTCCACCGTCGATACATCACTAAGGGACTCGCCCTACCCTCCTCCACTAAAGTAGGGGAAGAAACGATGGAAACTGTAATGGGCAAAGTGGGACAACGTCTTCCTCGCGTCAGGGATGTGTTTACACTTCCAAGAGCATCTCTCCAGACGCTGGATGAACGGAATGAACCTTTCTCCTTGAAGAGTCGCTGGGGCACTCATCAAGCACTCACAATGGTAGACAAACCAGCCATCAAGTAAGTGTAGGGCAGCCCCACTCTAGGGTTAGGGGTCCTGACGACTTCCCCTTCCCCTTCGCGACAATCGATACACGGCAAAATTAGGCCGTCAATATGCGGAGTCCCCGATGGATACATGCCACCATCGCCGACACCAACACATAGGACTTCCCGTAGGCTAAGCGAACCTCAAGATACACGACCTCCATCGGAAGCGCCTCAAAGGAATGAGTGGGGACCACGTACCTCTTCAGCTACAACATGAGGTCCTCGCAAGTAGAGCGTTTCCAAATATAGGGGACTTGGCCTGGTGATGGAACGAGTGTAAAACCGTTCCGAATTTGAATCTGCCCTCATCATGCTCAAGAGTCATGGTGTCTCCCCCTTCGGCTATCCTTCTTTCCACTTCGGCCTGGTCGCACTCACCCAACGATAGAGTAGGCTTTCCGTTGATATCATTCTCTAGGAATAAGTAATCAGCCCAATTCTTATGGCTGATCTCCGAAGCCCTCTTCTTCTTGCCCTTATGATCTACTGCCCCCAGGGTATTAAGGCATATATGGTAATGGTAGAGTAATTCCCATAGAGTCTTAACCACCAAGGGGGAATGGCTTGAAAGTTGGTCAATCTCGTCTTGACCTAGGACATACTCCTCGTACGGGAAGCTTCCCAAAGGTAGCCCTGACACGTCATACATCTCATGAAGGGTTATGCTGAGTTTACCATTGGGGGTGAAGAACATGCCGCTGTCCGAATAATACAGCTCCAGGATGCTGTGGAACTGACGAGCGTTGATTTTCAGACCATGTCGAGTGGCCCGAATGACTATGTACAGCTCTGAATCCATGAGATCAGAATTCTCAGCAAAAATATAGTTAGTAATTTTGGACCATCAGGTGTTGTTACCAGGCACGGAGTAGATCCACCCTGGGGCTCGGAAGTCCTTTGGAGGAAATTTCTAACCAGCTTGAAAGAAACGATGACGGAAAGTCTCCGTGATCGCAGTCGTCTCCCCGGCGGGCAACTCGTTGAACAGCAGGCCAGGACGTAGAGCGGTCACACGTTTGCAGAAGCTGTCCACCTCGTACCCAGCCGTAGAGCTCGTAAAGACACCACAAGTCACCCCGTCTTGAGTTGGGGTCAAATCCTAGTTCATCATTCTTAGGACTACAAAGGATCACAACTCAACAATTAAGAACCCTCTCGGCATGCTGGGAAGGTAGTAGTGGACCCCGTCCACTACGCGGAGCCACCTGCTTTCCTTGAGTAATAGAGCTGAAAGATCAGTCGCGACATCACCAAACAAAAATTGAGGCTTCTTGAGCTCTGTCCTAGCCTCGTCTATCAACACCGCGTCAGTAGTCAACTCACGTAACGTCAAATGGTGCCCGTCGGTGACTCTCTTTATTAGTCCATCCGGTTTGTCGGCAGCAAACACGGGTACTGGATCTAGGAAAGGGAATCGGGGAGGCGCCGAATAGCCTGTACCTCCGGCGAGACCGATAGCCATGCCCTTCGGAAGGGTTTCATTAGAAAAGGTCGCTACAAGACAGAGCCAAAGAATCAGGATGAAGTCCGCCCTAGGGGAAAATCCGCCTATAAAGCCAAAGCAGGCAAATGTAAATCCTCCTGTCAAAAAACGAAATCCACTTGACAAAGACGAGATCTGCCTGTATAGACTATATTCATCTTTACCAGACAAAAGTCGAACTCACCTGTCAAAAATGAGTTCGTCTTCGCCCGATAGGGGCCGAATTTTGCCTGTAAAGGCAGAAATCATCCTCTGCAAGTGAATGTAAAATCCGCCTGAAAAAGGCCGATTTTATCCAAATCGAGGAAACTACAAAAAAATGGTAGAATCTACTGGGAAGAAGAAAGATACTCATCCTCCCGACCCAACGTCGGTAATCAACACAAGGTCGTTAGACAAACCTTTCGACTTACCCAAGTGCATCTCAGGTACGCTGGCAATCATACCGACAGTGAGGCGATCAGAATAGCATCCAGGACCTCCCTTTGGAACTCATTTCTTAGATTTCGGTGCCATGTCTAAGAGTCGGGGACAAAGCGGGAATTCTTTCTCTTTAGAAAATTTTCACGAAACAAAATTCCTGAGCACAGTAGCTCTCAAGAGAGGGGAACAAAGCCTATTTAAAGGCATAGATGCTTGCGTGGCCACGATCGCTCTCAAGAGGCGAAACACTGGCGGTTAAGAGACGTGGCCACGATCGAAATCGATAACCCAGATCACTCTACACAGATCGTTCTCTTTTGCGGTTACGAAGGAACCGTCAAAACAGAAAACGGGTCGGTCAAAACCTGGGACCCGAATCAAAATCTGCGACTAAATCTAACGGTTGGATTCAAAAACCACAACCGCAATTCGTCATTGAGCGAGGCGCACGAAGCTGACGTCACACTGTCGAATCATAATTAATGCGACCTGACGGACCCATGCCACCTTAGCCATAACGCACGAAGCCTCATCGGCGAATACGTGGTTCACCTCCTGGCAAATCTAATTCCGCCTAAAGGAAGGGTTTCACCTGCAAAAACCTGGCTCGACCCCGCAAATTCAAAATTCCGCCTGCAAAAATGAATTTCGCCTGAACAATTCGTTCGCTTTTGAAGACGAATTACGGATGACACGACTCGTCCAGAGTTATGAACCACCAATGAAATGGCCTCACTCAAACCCACACCTCAGACGGATAAGGGTTAGAGCAAAAATCTTAGCATTAAGCTTAAGAGAAACTACTCGACAACTCATCATACTGAGGGGAATAGTATGGCTAGCCTGATTCAAATGGTAATCGGTAAAGGCAGATCAAACCGGTTGATAGCTGAGGGTTTGCTAAAAATCCTAAAGGGAACCAAATACACTTGCTTCTCCAAGAACTTCTTTATTCAAAGTATTCCAGACCACACACAAGCCGGTTTAGGTCTGAAAACTTTGAAGGGGGTCTTGTAGACGGTAAAAATTACCTCCGCAAACTTATATGAAATTCGCCCGCGAGTCGGAGTCGTCCACACAATTTGAGGGTAGGGCTCACCCTTGACTTGACTCGCTAGCACGAACCCAAACCGCACGGTTGCCAAATTCGCTCGCATTTGTTGATCACAGATTCACCTGTATGATCGACTCGCCCGCACGAGTCAAAATCATCCAGATTCGCCAGTATGATGGACTCGCCCGCAAGAGTCAAGATCATCCAGATTCGCCTATTTACTCAACTCGTCCGCACGAGTCAAAATCATTCAGCTTCGCCAGTATGATCAACTCGCCCGCACGAGTCAAGATCATCCAGATTCGCCTGTTTACTCGACTCACCCGCACGAGTCAAAATCATCCAGATGACTGAAATTCGCCTATTTATTTGACTCGCCCGCTCGAGTCGAAAGTCGAATGTGCCTACGAACTTTAGGATCGCTAGTGTACTCGACGGCCGCTGTACTGCGTATAGGGATGGGCCTTCCTACATCCCACGACGTGAAGGGAGGGAGCATAATACTCTAAGCCCATCAAGTAGCTGCTCACAGTACGAGCAACCAGTCAAATCCATGCAGTCATCAAATTTGCCTGTATGCTGATTGAAGCTCACCTCGCCTACCCGAGTCAAGAGCTGAATCCATCTGCAAACGGCAAGCTAGCAAGACTCACTTGAGTACTTGGCAGCCGCTAGGCTGCATACAGGGATAGGCCTTTCCACTTCCCACACGACGTGAAGGGAAGGAGCACAGTACTCCGAGCCCATCAAGTAGCTGCTCATAGTATGAGTGACCAGTCAGTCGCCAAGTCCGCCTGCGGAAAGCTCGCCTCGCCTGTACGAGTTAAGAACTGAATCCGCTTGCAAACGGCAAGCTGGCTAAACCTATTCGAGTACTGGGCAGCCGCTGTCCCACGTACAAGGAGGGACCATCCCCACCCCTCACGACGTGAAGGGAATGAATACAGTACTCCGAGCCCATTAAGCAGCCGCTCATAGTATAAAAACAAGGCATTGTATCTCCCAACAGTACATGGTCATATCTCATGATTCAAGGAGCGGCCACGCCGACTCTCCTCTATTTAAGAACCTCTCCTGGCTTCGAAAAAGGGGTTTGCTCGTAGTTAGTTGATTAATTTAATCAGTTAACTGAACCACTAGCTCTCGACTCTCAAAGGAGTCGACGACAAGCTCTTTGAATAATCTTTGCACTGTAGCATCTTCTCCCAGTTTCGGGCCCTGATCGCCGTCAAACTCGGAGACTCGAACTCTATCGACTCGAGCTTCTACTGCATACTGAAGCTCATCGGCAACCTCGGTCGGATCATCCAAGGGAAGCAGACCCGGTGTAAGAACCAAGCGAGGCATCCTATAGCTACCGAAAGTCCCCACGTTAAACGAGGAGGGCATTCCCTCCGTTTATGTTGTAATTTTTGATTTATTAGTTTGTAATAAGCTATTCTTATAAATACAAACGAAATCCCTATTTCGGGAGATCAGAAATTCACACCTACAATTATCTGAATTAATAAGTTTATTATTTTTAAAGGATTATTCTAGAATAGATAATAGTAGCAAGATCTCGCTTCTCTTGACTTGTCATTTCATATTTATATCTGTCATTAAATTACATGCATAGATTAGACTGTGATATATTATTACATGCGTAGGATTTGTTTGATGAATGACTGTATAGAAATTTATTACTTTATCGCCTAGTTGTTATCTAATAGGAGAGACTGTACATGAAGATGACTCCTGTTAAAAATATGATTCATAAGCGTGCTTCAAAGCATTGTTATACTCACCTCGACATTGATATCCCGATGTGCGAAGTTTCGAGTACCCTTGATATTGATATCCTGGTATAAGGTTTCCTTGACTATTACTATTATAGCATCGACTAGACGATGCACTCTTGATCGGACATGTAATGGGTCACAGTTATTTTCATAGTTTTACAAAAGTCATTTCATGATAACTCCATGGCTAGTGCACAATATTTTATGCACAGTCACTTAAATTAAACTGATAAACATAGGGTTTATAAATGGGAGTTGGACGGAGAATATAACATGTATTTAAATGGGCACATGCGCTTTCTTGATATCGCAAGTTATATATATATATATATACATAGGCCAAAGGGTCAATACTTGACTTGAAGGCGTGGCCCTTGGACAGGTTTACGGGGACCCGATTATATATATACAAATATTCTTCTCCAATTCAAATAACACCTAAAATAAGAATAATATGGTTGTGTGTCCTATGGTAGGCTTTGTTTGCTATCTACAATTAGAAATTTCCTTTATTATCACCTTATATAGGTTATCACTATGGATGATTATAGATTTCCCCTGATTATTATACTCTAGTATTGGATTGCATCTAGATTGTTAGATTTTTAGTTGCACGTTTCTATTGTTATTACTGTTGTTGCATCGGTTATTGCATTGGTCATTCGACCGTTTCTTTTCTCCATTGTGGGATCTTGTCGTGTGCCATGCACACTGACGTACTCCTGTTCTCTTGGGTTGTATATTAGATTTAGAGGACGGACAGATCCAGCTTGGAAATATATCAGAGCTAGAGTATCCTCAGCAGGAGTGCTTTGCAGATAGAGCTGAAGAAGCCGAAGCTTAGTTATTTGTTTTAGTCAGTTGATGGATTTAGTTTATTTTTACAATACTTCCTTTCTATTTCTGTTGGATTATGTATTTTTATATTTCTTTAGTTGGACTGTTTTGTAATAATGGCATGTTTGACCAAAATTTTGTGTCTCGGGTGATATATTATTTGTGATATGGCTTATTTCTATTCTGAGTTGTTTATTATATTCTTACTAATTATGATAGGGGACCTGTTACTTCACACTTTATTGTTTGACGCTTAGCGTATTAGATTGAGTAGAAATGGTCTAGTATTTATTTCTCCTCAGTCTAATACGTAGCGGGCTTGTTCGCGTCCCGATTCTTAGGTATTTTGAGAAGCGGGGCATGATAGGTTTTTATGGTGGCCCATGCTGGTTAAGATCCCGAGTTCCTACTGGTGAGAATATAATAGACAATTTAAACGCATATCATTATTTTATCCGTAAGACTATACTTAAGCCCTTATCCTATTATCTTGATGAATTATGTCTGTCCCTACCTTAGCACTTTTTGACTCCGGAACTTCCCACTGTTTCTTGTCTCGTCACTTTCGACTATACTCTCTTCTTATAACTTTTCTTTCCTCGTACCGGTCATTATTTTATGTATTATTATTTTTACACTATGTTTTCTTTGATTCGACTCATGTATCGTTTGACTGTATTGATTACTATATTATTTATTATATTATTTTATGTATCACACATAATATTATATTGTAAGTTTTTCATTAAAAATGTATAAGTAACATAGTCTAATGAAAATCATTACTTATACATTTTCAATTGTTCAAATCATGTTCATTAAGTGTTTCGTATTACTCTAGATTTCACATATACATCACATAGCATATTTGATATTCAGATTATTTTCTTGTGTTTAAATATACTTTTGCATATCTATATTATGTGTGTGCGTTTTTTCTGTCATACCATCTATCATTTACTTATGTTCTAGATTATTATATATTGTTCGTATTTTAGTGATATACATTAATAAGTTTATGATTTTGATATTCTACATATGCATTCTTATTCTTTATTTTTTTTAACTCACAGCATTTTCAGTACATAGTTATCTTATCAGTCAGCTTTGTCTTGTTTAGGTTGTTTTAGTATGCTCACATTGGTTTTGTTATTTCTAAGAGCAATGTATTTTTATTTTGATATTCATGCATTTATTCATATTGTTAGGTTTAGAGTTGAGTTACTAATTATATAGTTATTTGTTACATTAGTTATTATTCTTTATAACTAATATAAAAAATAATTCTAAATAGCGTTATGGGTGTGTATGGTATTTACTCATGGGTTGTTTATAGTGTATTTGTATATTTGTTATTTGTTTGCTTCGTTATCAACATGTATGTTGCCACAAATGATAAAATAATATATGGGTAATATATATGTTAGACCCTAGGGGGGGGGGGATTGGGGTCTTATGCTAATCTAATCCGATTTTATATCAATTAAAATTAATTAACAAGTTATTTTTGCAAGATAGATATACAATATGATATGAGCAAGAATATACAATATGATCAAAGAGATATATCCTAGCAAAGAGGTATATGATGAAATATATGCAGGGATATATAAACACAAGGGTAACATAAACAAATGTAAACAGTGTAGTGGACAAGCTAGATAATGAGACAAAGGCGATATGAGCAATGAGCACAAATATAAATGAACGTCAAAGCACACTCAAACACAATCAAATGATCACGTAGTTCAGACCTTCTGCCCTACGTCTCCGCTCCCCACTCACGGGGAGAAATCCACTATCACAACTAGGTTTTCTACGTTCACCTGAATAACGTTTACACCACACGATACGATTTTTTAGTTTACCGAAAACTCTACAACTAACACACTCTTGTAATCTCACTCTACACCCTCTCAAGTGTTGAACTAGACGTGTCTCCCTCAAGTGCTCGGATACAACCTCTCCCTAGGTCGTCAACCGACACCACTCCTCTTGGGATGATCCTCGACACTCGCCACACATTTCTCTCGGTGTACAAGTGTATTACAAATTGTATCCTCACAATTAGGCTCAATACAATAAATGTTTGTTCTCTACTATAGATGAGAACAAAATGAAAGCTCACACTCAATTGTTACAACTCTCACCAACCCAAATATACTATGTATGAAAATACGATAAGCTCATGTGGGTGTGTGTAACAATGAGAGTAAATAAAATCAAATCTAAACTCAATATAAAAACTAGCTTTAAAGAAAGATAATAAAATAACTATGCAAATGTAAAGCTAGATAAGAGTTTAGAAATCTTCTCAATAGATCAAGAGGTGGAGGGAGAATAGTTGGAAGCTCAAACTTTAATAGATGATCTCCTCAAGCTCTTGTAGAATTGATTCACAAAACCGAAACACTCAAATGCTTAAAAACTTATAAACACACTTTAAACAAACTTAAAACCTTGTTAAATTCTTGTTTAAAAACTTCTTGGATTCCTATAAGAACTGAGGTATAAGGGGGTGTAAACGGTAAAAATTACCGCGGCGGACTAGCGAACGAATTCGCCCACAAGTCAAGACCATCCACTTAGATGAAGAATGGAGTGTAGCCATGAAACGGGCTCGATGGCACACCTGGGCCCTCACGCGCCAAGTCACATGGGCCTAGTAGTAGAGTGAATCCGCCCTCATGAGCCAAATCCGCTCGCAAGGGCCAAATCCGCCCTCATGAGCCAAATCCGCTCGCTGGGGCCAAATCCGCCCTCATATACCAAACCCGCTCGCAGAGGGCCAAGTCCACCTACGTGAGTCGAAAGCCGGGTTTCCAGGGACAAGCCTCCCCTACTTCCCGCGATGCGAGGGAAGGGAGCACAGTGCTCTAGACTCATCAGACGGCCGTCCACAATTCAAGCGAACAAGACAAGCGCCGGACCGGCCTGCATACTCATAAATGCGGGTCACCTCACCCATCAAAATGGAAAGCCGGAGCCATCGGCGCGCAGCAAGCCATCTAAAGCCCACTCAGGCACGAGACGTCCACTCTCCCACCTCTATCGAGACATAGGGAGAGGAGAGAGGGCACAGGACCCCAGGACCGCAAGTGGCCACTCGGTGGCTCACAGCGTGGGTAAGCAGACGGCTGCTAGAGCAGCCTGTACCCTCATAAATGCTGCTTACCTCACTCGTCCATGTAAAGGGCGAAAGCCCCCGGCGCTCGATGAGTTGGCTAGATCCACTCAAGTATCTGGTAGCCGCTGTCACAGATACGAGGAGGGGCTTTCCCACTCCTGCGCGACGTGACACAACATGCGGCTCCTCGAATGACCGCTGGCAGCACAAAGGAACAGCAGAATGTCTCTGAACAATGTATGGTCACATCCCATAATTCCAGGAACAGCCAAACTGTCTCTCTCCTATTTAAAAGGCTTCTTTCAGCAACTTTGGGGGGGATCGATCGATTGATCAATCAAGAGAGGAAGGGGCTTCTTGCATATCCTTGCATTACAGCGCCATCTCCTAGCTCCGAGCCCTGATCGCCGGCGAGCCAGAAGAGACAAACTCTCTCACCCTGAGCTTCTACTGAGTACTGAAGCTCTCCGACAACCTCAGTCGAATAGTCCAAGGGAAGCAGACTCGGCACGAGCACCGAGCGAAGCATCCTGTAGCTACCTTAAAGTCCCCACGATTAAACAAAGAGGGCCTTCCCTCTGCTTCTGTTGTAATAATTTGATTATTAGTTTGTAATAAGCCTTCTTATCAATACAAATGAAGTTTCCTGTTTTCGGGAGATCAAAAATTACACCTACAGAAGATGGCGACCACAGCGGGAGAAGCTGTTTCCTCAAACGAAATGGTGATAGCTCAATTCGACGAGGTTGTTGTTGGGACGACGGTGGAGTCCCTAGAGATCGAGTTTGACCAGGCTAAGTACGAAGAGTACTTGTCTTCCTCCTCTTCCGGTGGCGAAGCGTCCCGCAAGCGCCACAGAGTCGTGTGCAGGAGCCGACCTCAGACGGTCAAAGCTCCCATGCCAGAAGGCTCTACCCAAGTCTCAACGGGGAAATCCATCCCAAACTCTCTCGAGGCCGAGTCCCAGATCGAGAGTATGGAGGGAGGGTCTACTAGATGGGTTGCCAAATGACCCTCGGTAACACCCGTCACGAAGGAGATGCCAGTTCATTCCGGCACAAGCCACCCTGCCACAGCCCGCGCAGATGCTCTCCCCGCTGGAAGAGCTAGCCAACAGCGACGACAGACGTTTGTCGGACAGGAAGCCCAAACCTCCGCTTCACACAACGGCCTGAATTACCATACAGGCCCGAGAAGCGCCAGACGAGAGGACAACTCGTCCAATATCGGGAGGCCCTCCAAATCAGGAGCGCCAACCAAAAAGGACGGGGCCATCCGCTCAGGTGGGCTTCGCTTCTCAGGTCACATCCCTGACGCGAATAAACCACCCCAAGCGAGTGGGCCTACCAGAATAGGCGAATCCTCGAAGGCTGGTGAGCCTCGCCGTAATCTTTTGGCGGATAAACGTAAAGACAAGGAAGTAGGCGACACTTCGCGAGACCGCTCGTTCAAACGAAGGGTTGAAACTCGCCTACACGCTGGAGTTCGCCCAAACACGAAAACTCACCCGTCAAGGCGAGATCGCCTAACTCCAACACCACAGCATTCCGCCCAGCGTGCGCCAGAAAGTACATCCAAGGATCTCTCATGTACGCACCCAAATGATCCTTCCGATGCCGGGGGTTGTCACCAACCACCCACAGGAGATCTTCGAGAATATCTAACTCGCAAACGCACTATACATGAGGCGAGTCCTCAGTACCATTGCGAAAGGCTCATCCACACGGTACTCGCCGACTGCCAATGCATAGGAACAGCGAAGCCTTCGGTGTTTGAGAGACTTTCTCAACAACCTTCTCGGCAGAGGACCTCCCGTCGAAAGCGTCGTCACCAAAAAGGACGCGCTGCCGATGACCTAGAACTCCCGTCCGCCACAGTCAACATGACGGACAAGGGTAAGGGGGTATTCTCCGACTCTCCGGATTCGGACTCCGTCCTGAGGCCTAACCCTCGGTTTGCCCGACCCTAACAAGAGGGCATATACCAGCATACCCGTAGTTGCAGAGGGACAAGCATCGGGTTTGATTACTCCGCCGTAGCCCCTCCCTCTTATGGCGAAGACAAGGTTCACTTGGCGGCGGCCACGTCTCAAACCTCGCACTCAAGCCAGGAAGCACCTGCGAGGGTACACATGACAGAACTCACCCACGAGCAGACAGTGGCTCAAAAGCTAGAGGAACAACAAGCAACCATCGACTCTCTAAGAGAGATGATGGAGCAACTTCTGAATAAGAAGAAAAAGAAGAAGAAAACCCAACGCCCCTTACCCCGGCGAACTGGGGACAGAGAGTGGGTACCTCCCCGCCGTCCGGCGACAGAAACGGAAGACAATAGTAATCCGCAATCCAATTACTCTTCCAAGACGTCGCTAGGGACGTCACATACCGGGGATAGCACTCGTGATAAGAGGTTCGACGAGTTCCAAGACCAGCTTAACACGCTGAAGCTTCAGCAAAACATGAACAAGCTGGGGGTGGTTCGTCCCTATCCTATTGAATGGGATACAGTCCCATACCCGGTTAAGTTCAAGCCGATCAGCTTGGTGCAATTTGACGGCAAGGGCTCGTCCTTGCAGCATATCTACTACTTCATGGCCCGGACTGGGTTCCTTACGGGGAATGACGCCATCCTCACGCGACTATTCATAGGCACCCTCAAAGGGGTGGCCTTTGAATGGTTCCGCAAGCTGGAACCCGGCTCTATCAAATCATGGGCCGACGTCAAAAGGCTCTTTTTGGCCCGCTTCTTCGACGACGACACGGAAGTGTCGATGGCCACCCTCCTGGCCAAAAAACAACGAAAGTCGGAGTCGGTCAACGACTTCGTAAAGAGATTTTGGAACCGATCAGTCCACTACCGGGACCAAGTCTCCGAGTCAACACTGATCGAGATGTGTCGTAACAACCTGTTGATCCACATCCTATCCAAAATAGGCGCGGTGGAAACCCGGACGTGGAAAGAGCTGGTGTGTCAGGGTGAACAGGTAGAGAACATGATCAAGAGGCTAGAGGCCGAAGAGCCACAGCCTAAGAAGGGAGCTGCGGAGCCGACTGCGCCAAAGAATCCCCCTTGAACGAGAGGAAAGGAGATCATGACCGTCGATTCCGCCCCAACGCCAAAAGCTTCCCCAAGGTCAAAACCCAGACAGTTCGAGCAACGCCCTCCGCGGCAATACGACTTCAAGGAAGATCAGGTGGTGGCAACGTTCGATACACTGCTCAAGAGAGGCCGAATCAAATTACCAGAAGCCACGAAGCCTGAGGAGGCGGACAAGACTGGTGATCCAAGTTACTGTGCCTATCACAGATTCCTTGGTCACCACACAACCAAGTGCTATGTCCTCAAGGACAAACTCCAGGCCCTCTACGACGCGAGGGTTTTGAAGAAGGAGAAAGTCCAAAAGCAGGTGACCACGACCATGATCACCTTGAGCTTTGGAACAGATCTCCCAAAGGTTCAAGCCCCGGCGAGGGTAATCCCTATCCCCAAGGCGGTCTTAAAGATCACCAACGACGATCCTCACAACCAACGGTAGAAGGGTTTAGTCCCACAGACTCTGCCATCGGGGCAGATAATGTGGGTCCATCCAGACCTCCTCAACGATGAACAATGGACTGCGAGACCTTCGAAGGAGGCCAAGGGAAAACATTGCAACGTTGTCTCTGCCATTCCAGATAGAGACAGCACAGCGATAGCCGCCCTGACCGATTCCGAGGAGGACACCAATGTCTTCGCCACGAGGGCGGGAAAGGAATTCGCCAAAGAATATCCCACGAGGGTAGAGAACCCAGCAGGACCTCCTAAGAGGCCAGCCACGATGACTCCTCCCAATCCAGATGGGCCAAGCTCGAGCCGCCAACCTTTCCGGTTCAACATGCTCGCACAACTAAAAAGCATCCCGGCACGAATCACCATGTACGACCTCCTCCGGTTGTCCAGGTCTACTCGCGAAGCCTTGCAAGAGGCTTTGGCCGACTCAGAGGCGTTCGTCACCCATTTCTCGAAAGAGGCAGAAGCAGAACGATAATGCGTGACCTGCTGCCAAGTCTCCGAGAGACGAGTCCCGTGCATTACTTTCACTCCTGAAGACATGCTCATCAAGAGCACGTCTCATGATCGACCGCTGTACTTCACGGGATATGTCGGATCGACAAAAGTGGATCGGATACAAGTCGACCCGGGTTCTGCGTTGAGCATCGTACCCCTAAAATTGATCAAGCACTTAGGGATACCGTCGAAGTGTTTGTCCTCGACCACCACAACCATTTTTGTCTTTAACGCCACGGGGACGCGGCCGCTGGGTAAAATCCGCCTGAAATGCCGAATAGGAGACATGAAGACGGAGGTAACCTGCTATGTCATCGATGCCGAGCCTTCCTACAACGTGCTCTTAGGGCACCCGTGGATCCATGGCAATCGAATAGTCCCATCCACCCTTCACCAATGCTTGAAGTATGTGGACGATTACGAATGTGTGAAAACAGTAGTGGCCGACAGACAACCCTTCAAAGGCGTCGAGAATTACTTCACAGACTCTCTACTGTATCAGGACCCCGTCGAACCGCCAGTTGAGGAGCCAGAAAGCGGCAACGAGGCGGATAGCGAACCTGAGTACGGCGATAACCTAATACTAAATGACTTCGAGTCAATTGTAATCGGTTATGAGAGTCAACATGTAACCAACGCCGTTCAGGCGGAGAAGATTACCATGAATAAAAAGTCCAACTTTGCTTATGTGTCGCCTTGTTCTACGTCTGAGGACGAAGGACTCAATGACTCGTGGACAAAACTCCGCGGCGATCCCTCCCTGCACATGCCCGTATGCTCGTCATACGTCGTGAGAACACGGCCGATTGACTCGTCGCGAGCTGTATTTGTTGTGCCAGCCCGAGATAATTATCAAAAAGACTTTATTTTCGGCCAAATCGATAGTCCCCTACGCACCATGTGAGACGAGTTAGGAGACGAGGACCCAGCGCCTCAGTTTTCGCAATACAGCCAAGTTGCCAAACGCATGATGAGCAACATGGGGTATGACCTCACGTGTTTAGAGGGCCTGAATTACGGCCGAGGGCGCAAAACGATCATCCGACCCACCCACGTGCCCAAGGGTAAACCCTCAAATTACTTCAACAGGACTCGGAGGGGCTTAGGCTACTCCTCTTCCTCATCAGACCTGTGCTGTCATGTCAACGAGGACTCCGACTACGCGTGCTCAGGAGATCGATCGTCGGTAACCTCAGCATGGGATTCGGATGTTAGCGTGAGGGATCTGTTTGATGGCCTTACAGTAAACATGACTATAATGGATCCCGCCGAGATGGCGGAGGATGGACAACTTCCACTTTATGACGAGACATGGGATCGCCATGTTAACGCCTAGTGGAGTAGTTGCTTCGAGCAACGGGAACCACCGACCGAAGACGAAATCTTCCAGGTGAACATGGGCACTGAGGCGAATCCCAAACCCATATTCATCAGCGGTAGCCTGCCTCCTCAAGAAAAAGAGGAACTCATCGCCCTCATACGGGAATACATTGACGTCTTCGCGTGGAACTACGAAGACATGCCTGGTTTGGATCCGCGGATCGCCACGCATTGCCTCAACATCAGCTCAGACGCCAAACCAGTCAAACAACAGCAGAGGCGCTTTCGCCCTCAGATTATGGAGGCGATTGTGGCCGAAGTGAAGAAGCTCATCGAATCCGGCTTCATCAGAGAGGAACATCATCCTGACTGGGTGGCTAATATTGTTCCGGTCCTGAAGAAGAACGGTAAAATCCGTATCTGCATCGACTTCAGAGACCTCAACGCCGTGTGCCCAAAGGACGAATTTCCTTTGCCCATCACGGATGTCATCATCGACAACACGTGCGGATTTGAGAGGATGTCTTTCATGGATGGTTTCTCCGGGTACAATCAGATCAAAATAAACCCTGAAGATGAGAAACACACTTCGTTCCGCACTCCTATGGGGGTGTACTGCTACACGGTCATGCCCTTTGGACTCAAGAACGCCGGTACCACCTATCAGCGCGCCATGAGCACGATCTTTTGAGAACACCTGCGAAAGATGGTGGAATGCTACGTAGACGACCTGGTCGTGAAGAGTCGCCACAAAGGTGACCACCTCCAAGACTTGAGGATGATGTTCGAACTCATGAGGACTCACCAGCTCAAGATGAACCCCACAAAGTCGTTTCTAGGGATGTCTAGTGGTAAATTCCTCGGCTTCGTCGTCACGACGAAAGGGATTCGGATCGATCCAGACAAGGTGTGAGCCATTCAGGAGCTTCAGCCGCCCCAAAATCTTAAAGAGTTAAGAGGCCTTCAAGGACGATTGGCTTACGTCCGAAGGTTCATCTCAAACCTTTTGGGCAAGTGCCAGCCGTTCTCTAAGCTTATGAAGAAAGGCACTTCCTTCGTATGGGACGAGCCTTGCCAAAAGGCCTTTGAGGACATCAAGGCTTACCTTTCGAATCCGCTAGTCCTCGCTGCGCCAATTTTAGGGAGACCATTTCTCATCTATATCCGGGCCATGGAGCATTCTCTGGGTGCTCTCTTGGCGCAAAATGATGACGCGGGCCATGAGCAAGGCATCTACTACCTAAGTAGGACCCTATAAGGGGCTGAACAACGGTACCCGATGGTCGAAAAAGAATGTTTGGCATTGGTATTCGCCATCCAAAAGATGCGACATTACCTGGTCGGCCAGACAATCCATGTCATCTCCCGGATAAACCCTATTCGGGTCTTCATGACACAACCCGCAGCGTTGAACTGGTGCCTGGCTAGGTGGGCTCTTCTCCTCTCTCAGTATGATATCCACTTCATGCCCTAAAAATCCGTCAAGGGACAGGCCATCTGCGATCTCATGGCCAGTCACCCACTGGGGTCAAAGACCGACTTGTTTGAAGATTTGCCAGATGAACCGCCTGAAGCCAACATAACTTCGTTACCGGAACTGTGGCAGATGTTCTTCGACAGCGCGTCTCGTGCGGCTACGGATGGCTCTATTGTCGCAGGAGTGGGGGTAGTCCTCACTTCTCCACATAACCACGTACTACCTCGAGCCTTTTCTTTGACAGAGCCATGTACCAACAATGTGGCGGAGTACAATGCATTACTCATCAGACTCGAGTTAGTGAAAGAGCTAGGGATACAGCATCTAGAGGCTTACGGCGACTCCCAACTCATCGTCAAACAGATGACCGGCGAGTACGAAGTTAGGAACAATGATTTAATCCCTCTCCACAAAGTGGCTATTGAGCTAGTGGAATCGTTCGAGAGTTTCCGCATTGAACACGTGTTGTGATCCAAGAACACACATGCGGACGCGCTCGCCTCTTTGGCAGCCAACCTAGCTCAACCGTTAGGGACAACCCAATGGGTCACAGTGGTGAGCAGAAGGCTCTTTTGATTGAAAGACGCTCCAGAAGCAAACGCCACCCATCAAGCCCCAGATCAGCCTAGTGCTGAGGATTAGCACCTCCCGATCATCGATTACGTCCTATACGGCATATTGCCCGAAGATGTAAAGGAGCAGGAGTCTGTTCGGAGACGTGCTATGAGATTCTACTATGATTCAACCACCAAGACGTTGTATCGAAAGTTGTACGACGGCTTGTTGCTCCGATGCCTTTCAAAAGCGGAGGCACAAGAGGCTCTGCGTGAGGCCCACGGCGGCGTTTGTGGGG
Organism: Asparagus kiusianus; assembly: GCA_022839385.1. Taxonomy (NCBI): domain Eukaryota; kingdom Viridiplantae; phylum Streptophyta; class Magnoliopsida; order Asparagales; family Asparagaceae; genus Asparagus; species Asparagus kiusianus. The sequence goes on along the minus strand of BQKN01059180.1, from coordinate 81,775 downwards.
CCCACCAGCCTGGACCCAAACTTTGGGATCGCCTGCGAAGGATAGGCTATTTCTGGTCTGGGATGGTTCACGACGTGGTCGTCTACGCGAAGCGTTGCCATGAGTGCCAGGTCCACGCCAACTACATGCACCAGCCGCCTGAAGACCTACACCCGACAAAGGCTTCATGGCCCTTCGAAGCATGGAGAATGGACATAGTGGGGCCAATATCCCCCCCTTCGGCGAAAGGTCATCGCTTTATTCTCGCGATCATTGACTACTTCTCTAAGTGGGCCGAAGCCATCCCCTTGAGAGAAGTCAAGACTAACGACGTGATTAAGTTCATCAAACACCATGTCATCTATCGATACGGCGTACCCCGACGTATCATTCATGACAATGGCGCGCAATTTGTCAGCCATGCATTCACTAGGTTCTGCGACAAGTTCTGAATACAGAACCTCTCTTCCACGGCCTACAACCCATCGGCGAATGGCTTGGCAGAGGCCTTCAACAAAACGATCATCAAGATCTTGACCAAGTTAACCTTCACCAGCAAACGCGATTAGAACGAGAAACTTGGCGAGAGTTTGTGGGCGTATCGCACGATGGTTCGCACACCGACTGGCCACACGCCCTACTCATTGGTATACGGTTGTGAGGCCGTGTTGCCATTAGAGATTCAAATTCCGTCCCTCCGCATCGCCTTGGCCACAGGGATGATAGTGGAAGACAATCACCGACAACGACTCGCCGAGCTCGAAGCGTTGGACGACAAACGGCTGGAGGCTCAACAACACATTGAGTTCTATCAAGCCCGAATGGCTAAGGCTTTCGATAAGAAAGTCAGACGCCGAGCCTTCAAGGAGGGAGAACTGGTGCTGGCCGTTCGCCGACCGATGATCCTCACCTCCAAGAAGAAAGGCAAGTTTCAATCCAAATGGGAAGGGCCATTCGTAATAGAGACAGTCTATTCGAATGGAGCTTACCGCCTTGTCAAGCCAAACGGTGACAAGATCATGATACCTATCAACGGTAAATACTTGAAAAAGTACTACCCTTAGTTCTTCTTCCCGAAACTCCCACAAGTGCATGAGTCTAAACTGGCCCTCACCCCCCTCCAACTGGTACACGAGGCTAAACTGTCCCTACCTTACCCGCTCTGACGAAAGATCTCAGTCAGAGTTCGATTCGCCAATCCTTCCCCAATAAGATGGCGGATCCACCGAGGTCGCTCACAGCGCGGCAAATACGGGGTTGCTCAAATCGCAATAAACCCCCATCGCCAGATTGATACCAAACCACTAGCGAAAGTCAATTCGCCAATCCCCCCCAATAGGATGGCGAATTCAACAAAGTCGCTCATATCGCGGCAAACAACTCGGTTATGTTAACCACCGCTTCTAACCGAACCAGCTTATCGGTCTCCTCCAATGAGATGATAAGACCCTACAGTTGCTCCGATCGCGACAAAACTTCATCAGGTTAATGATTACCTCTGATGACTGGCGTCGCTATTCTTGCGAATGGCACAGCCTAAGTAATAACCTACCATGCGATGTGTTATTTATTCGGTCGATAGTCACACTCCTACGTTCCTGAGCTATTTGGTCTATTCCAGATATCCTAACATTCCCTTAGGATAGATGATGGGTAGTGGCCTACCACGCGATGGCTCCTATAACGATCGATCATCACATTCCTACATCCCTGAACGATTTGATTATCGCCTACGTCACCACCCTCACGGGCGGTGACAATCATCAAAGGTGGTCCGACGGGCATCACGCCCGACAGGCCCTTCAAACGGCCACCCACCGACTGACGAGTCAAAGATTAGGGAGATATCGGTCGATCGCATGCGCGATCAGCCATTCTTGGTTTTAGGCCAAGTGTTATCCCTTGATCCCACTTGATTTGCAATGCGAAAGACAGGTTTGACATGACTCCACGTTACAGATAGCCAAGAGTAGAGAAAAGGCCAAACCACTGAGTCCAAGGTGAATTTGCCAGAGAAGACATGGACAAAAGCCAAATGACCCAGGCGAGTCTAACCTAAGGGCAAAAACAAACCGTATCCACGCCAGAAAATAAAGAGAAAACTATGCAGAGTAACCAAAGCTAAGAGCCACTATGGGCCAAAATTACATACATGAAGTTTTAAGTTATGATGCAACCCGCATCAACTGAATTACAAAAAAAAGAGAGAGGGAGAACTTAAACAGCACGAGCATTATAGGAATTTCAGCAGGCTAAAAGAACCAATCTTGACCTTGACCGCCGCACGATCTGCCTCCCGCCGGATCCTCACCTTCTCCTTTTGCTCCTGCTGCCGCCTGGCTAAGGCCACCTCACTATCTTCTTCCTCCTGGCGAAGGAGTTGGAACGTCCTGTCCACCACTCCGGCAGCCTCGCTGAGCCTCCTCGCCTCCCGTTCACGCTCCCGTAGCTTTGCCTCGTCGCGGAGAGAGCCGACGTCCTCGAAGAAAGCGACGTCCAAGTAGGTGTCCATCTTGTCGAGAACCGCCTGATGTTGCCTGTGCAGGCGTCTGAGCTCGGCCTCTTTCGCCCGAATCTGCTTCGCCCGCTCTTCACGCTCGAGCAGAAGGCGTAGGGAGAGGGGCGGTGGCGCGTCGGAGGGATCGTCGTAGGCCAGCTCCTCAAGACGGTACATCCACCCCTCCACACTGTGAAGTTCCCGCTCGCACTGACGTGCGAGCGAGATACCGCCTGCTCGACGGACCTCCCTTAAGCCCGCTTCCACGAGGGGAAGCGCATCGAAGTACCGCCCGTTGCCCACGCTGACCGATATGGCGATCCCTTGCACCAAACCCTCCAGCCTCTGGAGGGGCACGAATGCAGGATGAGCCATGGGATCCGGAGCAGAGGACTCCTGGACTGAACTCACAGGGGAAGCAGGTGGAGCGTCGACGTTAACGACGGTGGCGGAAGAGCCAACGTCCTCGGAGGCGCTATGGTCGGAATCGGAGGCCATGAGCAGAGGAGGTTACGACAGCGATCTTTCGCCTAGCGGACTTTTCTCGAAGAGGAAGGAACGTGACTGAAAAGATGGCGAGTACGGAGGATATATCCGAAGATACAATGGTCAAGATCCGTTCCCTCGAGCAATCGAGCTCAACGCCAATAAAGGCCATTCCTCTCGAGGCCCAAACCGACCGATCGGATGAAGCCCAAGAGGCGAGGCGTTCTGTCACTTCACCATTAATGAGCATTGACACGTCTTTAAAGCCTTAGCTGGCAAGCATTTGGGCCCGCTAAGAGACATGTGGGATGAGTTTTCGCCCGCACCATTTTAGTCTTCAACTACGGGACGAATTCGCCGCTGCTTGAGTTCTGAACGAAGTACGAACTCGCCCTAATTCGGATTTGATCGCCAGAAGTTTTCGCTTAAACCTAAACTCGCCAGAGGCTGAGTTGGATCCGCAGCGTAAACTCGCCATATCATGAGTTTTCGCTTAAACCTTAAACTCGCCAGAGGCCGAGTTGGATCCGCAGCGTAAACTCGCCATATTATGAGTTTTCGCTTAAACCCTAAACTCGCCAGAGGCCAAGTTGGATCCGCAGCGTAAGCTCACCGTTTTGTGGGTTTCGCTTACCCTAAACTCGCCAGCGGCCAGAGTTGGTCTTCAACGCGAACTCACCAATACGGGGGTTTTGCCTACGGTTTGAGTTTGCCAACAGTCGAAGTTAACCTTCAAGCGAACTCGCCACCGTTCTCACTTCACCTTCAGTGTGAACTCACCTACGTTCGAATTGGGCTGAACGAACTCGCCGGCAGTTTAGTAGGGCTCGCCACGCGAATTCACCATCACTTGAACCGGCCTGTACTTGAGATGAGTCTTCGCCTAAGGCGTGCTACCTGAAATCGCTGTTGGCCATGCCTAAGAAACACTGAAGAGTGATACATCCAAAGGAAGCATGACAAGAAAACACAAACTTCATCAAATGCTTCTAGAACAGTACATTTGAACAAAGTTATGATTCTATAATTAAGAAAGCCATAATGTTGCGTTCGAGAAGCAAGACATGCACCGGTTTTTCGTTAAAACAATACATTTGAACGGAGTTATGACTTCACGAGTCATGGCATAGTTTCAAAAGCGAGACAAACAAGCAAAATGTCTTAAACACAGGTACAGAGTTGAAATCTCAATCAGGCAAACTAAAAGAAGAAATCTCTTCCTTGGCCATTGCCACCCTCCTCGTGTGGTCCTCCCGAGCCTTGTCCTCAGCCGCTTTCCTGATCCGGTCTTCAGAGCTCGACCGGGCAGCAGCATCCTTTTGACGCAAGGCCAAGAGGCGTTGAGTTTCCACCTCAGTGTTCCTGCTGACCTTTACGACATCGGACTGGAGCCCCTTCCAATTCGTCTCCGCCTGTCCCAGTTCGGCTCTTAGACGAGCCATTGTGCGATTGAGGTCGACAATTTGCTCCTCCAACAAGTGTTGTTGACTCACCCAAAAATCGGCGATGGATTCCAAATCAGCGACTTCTTTGGAACGGACCTCCTGTTCCTGAGCTTCCAGACGCCTGAGGTAAGCCAAGCAAGACTCCACGTCCGGGCCTTCCCGTAGCAATGCCTCTAGCATTATCATGCGCGACTCCAAAAGACGGAGCGCCTGCATACAACGAGTGGCAAGCTGGTTTTCGCCCGACCGTCGAAAGTCGACCACGCGGTCCAGGAGAGATTGCCTGAAACTGTCAAAGCTGCCCATGCCTAGATTGACAAGAGAAATCACTTGCCTCACGGCATTCTCAAATTCTTCGACGTGAGCCTGCAAGGGCAAGGAACCGGGAGGAGCAGGCTCTTAACCCGGGCTGAGCATCGCAATGGGTGGAACCTCGAGGCAAGGTTCGGTTCCTGGCTACGGAGCGGGGCCGTGGGCAGGAGAAGTCACCGGGCTCTTAGGTTCGTCGTCAGATATCAAAATATGCTCGGCCTCATGTTCCTCAGGAAGCGGTGCATTGTCATGGGCTGTGAAGCGCAGCGACAGCGTGAAAGGGGGAATCAGGCGAGAAATACCAATCCATGCTTGAGTGAGGGTTGGGTTAAAGACATACCTTCGGCAGCAGCGGCTTCCGCAGCACCCGAAGAAGACGCCTCCTTCCTTTTCTTCGAAGTAACCCTCTTCACCTTCGGTGCCATTTGAAAGATGCAAGAGAAATTGATGTCTTCTCTGAAAAAGACGACAAGAAAACTTTGGTCTTTTCTTGACGGGGGAGGAGTACTAAAATACCCCGACCCTAGGCAGTTATATACGGCTCGATTGGACCCTTCAGGCCCGAACAGTTGAGGGGAAAGGCCGAACAATCCGGATTCCATATAAGCGGTCAAGATTCGGCAGTTCCTGGGCACGATCTCTAACCAACGACCCGGATTAGGCGTGTAGGACGAGGAGACCCATCGCACCACAATTAATGCGAGGCGACGCGTCCACATCTCCATAACCGATGTGCACGTGGGTAAGCTCATGACCCACTGAAAGCGGAGCCCACCCGTAACCGAAGTCGTGGTTAGTGTAACGACTGCGGATTCACCCTCGGGTAAAATTCACCTGCAGACGAAACGAGTTTGTAACCGAAATCTGTCGATGAGAGTTTCTCGCGGCCAAACGCCAACTAGTGCACAAAAATATATATATATAGTATGCACGCAAACAGTAATAGTCGAAACAAAAGGATAATTCCATTCATGAAAAAGGTCCTATTACAAATGGGAAATCAAAGGCAAGTTACAAGGCTCTCAATCACAGCTCTGCCTCACGAATTTCTTCAGCATGGCGAAGCTCAAGCCTCCTTAGGACCTCTCGACGAAGATCTTCCTCTGTGCGTGAGATTAAGTCCTGAATAGTATCTTTGACATCCTTGAGAGCTCGATCCTTCTCCTCGACAGAATCATCGACCAATTGCCGACGAGACTCGATACCCTCCAGCTCCTTTGCCACCTGATCACGAGCCTTCTCTTGGACGGCCAAGGAAGCCTATGCGTTAGCTATAACCTGTCTCAGCCTCTCTACTTCGAAAGAGAGTCGGGAGAGCCGATCATCGGCCGCCTGTTGCTCGTGGGCCACCCGTTCATCCTCAGCCTTGGCCTGCTCCAACTCTGCTGACAACTTTAACTCCATCGACATAGTCTCATTTAGGCGGCGATCACGATCTGCCATAGCTACTCGAACTTCGTAGGAGGTGAGATCAACAAGAGTGGAACTTTCCGCGCGAAGGGCGAGCAGCTGCTGAACAGCACCCTCTACTTCGTTCAAACGCTGAAAGTAGGGCTTCGCCGGGGTGGCGCCAAGCCTCTTGAGTAGGAAAAGCGAGTCGTGTTCAAGATCCTCCTTGAACTCTTCAAAGGGACAACTCTCCTCCAAGGCCAGCTGGATGCAGTGGGCCAAAGTATCTTGGAAGTTGACCAGAGCTCGAGCCACCTTCCTCTTTCGCCAACGTTCCAAGGGGGAGAGAGCGGCATCCTCGGCCGAGGGTGAAGTCACGATTGAGGTGCTGGTGGTCATGACTGCGGAAGCAGCGATTGGCGCTGCCAGAGCCGGAACGACCGCTGGTGCTACCAGGGTAGCAGCGGGAGAATCGCAGGTTGCCACAGACAAGGAAGTGGCCATTAGCCCAGTGGGGTTACCCCTTGAGCTGGAGACTCTTGCACCGAACGTTCACCCTCGACCGGTACTCCCTCGAAGGTGGAGGTTTCCCCTTGTTGACCCGCAGGGGCCGATATTTCCTCCTCGCTCGATAGCGCTTCATGAATTGAGGCGTCGTCATCCATCTCTGATTCGTCTGAATGACCCTCCCAAGAGGGAGGATCCTCCTTGCCAGCAGCCTCATAAGAAGGGCCAACTGCGGATATAAAAAGAAGACTGATAAATGCCCCTTGGCTTGGAAGGATCAACAGCACTAAAACCCATGCTTACCTGAACCCCCTAGTTCTCCTCTGTCTCCACTCCCCTCCTCTTCGTCAGAAGGAATAGGGATCGCTTTCTCGACTGCACCTGCACGGATTCAATATGAACAGTCAGAAAATATGAACCCGACTTTGTACACAAGAGCACTGCGCCGGAAGATTACCTCCTGGTGTAGGTGCAGGAGTCGTTGAGACCCCCGCTTGTGGCCCCACATCGGATGAAGGAAGGTTGTCCTTCGAAGTCACCGGAGCCGCCCACGGTACGGCAGAAGGGGTAGGTTGAGCAGCTCCCACCCCAGAGATAGTATCGTCCTGACCATCCGCCACTCTGGTGGTCCCCACAGTCTCCTCGCTACGGGCCTTCTTGGCCTCTTCCGCTCTGGAACCCTCCACCGCTTCTCGCTGCCGTTTCGAGAGCAACGAACTGCTTGGAGATAACAGAGGCATCCCCATCCGCCCAGCAATCGTGCTCTGGGCTTGCTCCAGACGTTCACCCGCTCGGGTCAACTCGACAGGCTCCCTACGCTCGCCTTGGGGATCCGAGGGAAGACTAGGAGAAGGAGCTCGCGTCTCTGGCGCCTCGGACTCATCCATACCCGCGTCGGCGCCGTTGGTGTCCTCGACAGGATCCTCCGAGAACCATTCCCTAGCAGTTTGGTGGCCCCTCCGCCTCGAAGAGCGAACAACCCTTCTGGGAGGACGCCCCTGTTCCGCCAAACGAACCCTGGAACCAAAAGCCTTCGGGAGTAGCGTTGGCGCCCCAGTACCACCGGTAGTACAGGAGAGTGTGGTGCAGGTCGCGATCCTTCGTGAATAGTTCAAAGCGGGCATGGGTACCGCCAGCGTGAGTCTAGAACCATCCCTGAGCTCCGTCCACCAACCCTCCTTCGAAGTGCAGATGGGGATTGACGTTACCCACGTACAATTGGTCGTACCCAAACTGGCGGGCGAACCTACAAGGGATGTACGGCTTGAGATAGCACACGGAGCCCGTTCGTAAGATATGATACCCCGGCCGAATGTTCACCAACCAGCGGAAGGCGCCGCGTAAGAGAGCGGTGTGATGATCCGCCATCGGCGCATCTCTAAAAGACTCCCCGTATCTGCCTCCACTAAAATAAGGGAAGAAACGGCGGAAGTTGTAGTGGACAAAATGGGAAAGCGTCTTCCACGCGTCAGGAATATCCTTACACTTCCAGGAGCACCTCTCCAAGCGCTCAACGAACGGAACAAATTTGTCTCCTTGAAGAGTCGCGGGGGTGCTCATCAAACATTCACAATGGCAGACAAACCATGCCATCAAATAAGTATACGGCAGCCCCACCCTAGGATTAGGGGTCCTGATAATCTCTCCTGCCCCCTCATCGATAGTCGATACACGGCAGAATTGGGCCGTCAGGGTGCAGAGCCCCCGATGGATGCACGTTATCGTCGCTGACACCAAGGAATAAGACTTCCCGTGGGCCAAGCAAACTGCTGGATACACAACCTCCACAGGAAGAGCCTCAAAAGAATAAGTGGGGACTACGCACCTCTTTAGCCACAGCATGAGATACCCCGCAAATAAGGCCTTCCCAGATATAGGAGACTTAGCCTGGTGGTGAAACGAGTGGAAAACCATTCCAGATTTGAATCCGCCCTCATCACGCTCAAGAGCTACTGTGGCCTCCCCTTCGGCCATCCTCCTCTCCACTTCAGCCTCGTCACACTCGCCTAGCGGGAGAGCTGGCTTCCCCTTGACATCGTTCCCTGGGAACAGATAGTCAGCCTAATTCTTGTGGCTGATCCCCGGGGTTCTCTTCTTCTTCCCCTTATGATCCGCAGCCCCTAAGGTACTGAGGCAGATGTGGTAGTAGCAGAGTAACTCCCACAGAGTTTCAACCGCTAAGGGGGAGTGGTTTGAGAGCTGATCAATCTCATCTTGGTCGGGGACGTATTCCTCATAGGGAAAGTCCCCCAGAGGCAACCCTGACACATCATACATCTCGTGAGGGGTATACCGAGCTCACCGTTGGGGGTGAAGAACGTGCTGCTTTCCGCACAATACAGTTCCAGGATGCTGTGGAACTGGGAAGCGTTGATCTGCAAACCATGTCGAGTGGCTTGAATGGCTACATACAGCTCCGAATCCTTGAGATCAGAATTCTCGGTCAGGACATAATCGGTGATCTTGGACCACCAAGTGTCACTACCAGGCGCCGAGTATACCCACCCCGGGGCTTTGAAGTCTTTTGGGGGAAACCTCCCACCGACACGAAAGAAGCGATGGCGAAAAGTCTCCGCTACCGCCGTCGTCTCTCCTGCCGGCGGCTCATTGGACAGCAGACCAGGGCGCAGACCCGTCACGCGTTTACAGGAACTCTCTACCCCATACCCAGCCGAAGAGCCCGTGAAGACGCCGCAAGTGACCCCGTCCTGAGTTGGAGTCAAGTCCCAGTTCATCACGCGGGGGACCGCGAGAGACCGTAGCTCGACGATCGAAAACCCTCTCGGCATACTAGGGAGGTAATAGTGAGTCCCTTCCACCGTACGGAACCACCTGCTCTCTTTGAGCAGCAGAATGGAAGGATCGGTCGCTGCATCGCTGAACAAAAATTGAGGCTTTGGCAGCTTCGTCCTGGCATCATCTGTCAGCACCGCATCAGTCGTCAACTCGCGTAATGTCAGGTGATACCCGTCCGTGACCCTCTTTATCAAGCCATGGGGCTTATCAACAGTGAACGCGGGGACCGGAGCCAAGGAGGGAAATCGAGGAGGTGCCGTATAGCCCGTAACCCCGGCGTGGCCAACGGCCACACCCTCTGGAAAAGCCTCATCAGAAAAAGTCGCTGCGAGAAGGAACAAAAAAGTCAATCAAGACAAAATCCGCTGTAAGAGCAAAGTCGCCCATCAAACAGGTATGGGCGAATTCGCTTGATGAAAGGGGAAACCCATTTCAAACAAGGTCTATCCGTACAGATAATTCTCCCCTCTACCAGGAAAGGGCCAAACTCACCTATCAAAAAGACGGTTCGCCCCCTTCCCGTTAGAGTTTGAGCTCGCCTGAGGAGACATAAATCACCCTCTAAAGGCAAATAGGGCAAACTTTGCCCCAAATCGGGGAAGCTACCAAAGGACGGCGGAGTTCCTGGATAATGAGCGACACTCATCCCCCCAATCCGACGCCTATACCCTACACGGGGTCGTCCAACGCACCCATCAACTTACCTGAACGCGGCTCTGGTACACCGGCGGGCATGCCGGCAAAGAGACGGTCGGAATAGCGTCCGGGGCCTGCTCCCCTCACTTTGCACCTCTTAGATCTTGGAGCCATTGCAAGTATGAGGCGAGAACTCTTTCCTTAGAAGTTTTTTTTTAAGATTCAAGAGCACGGTAACTCCCAAAGGAGGAAAACGGCTGGTTTAAAAGGGCGGAGTCGTCCACGTGGCCACGATTGCCCTCGAAAGGCGAAACCCTGGCGGACAGGAGACGTGGCCACGACTAAATTCGACGGCCCAGATCACCCCCAGTACATCGAAGGGACCGGAATTAGTGGCTACATCCGACGGTTGGATTCGAAAACCACGGCCACGATCCAAACGAGGCGCACGAAGTTGATGTCGAACTGTCGAATCACAAAGGACAGGACGGAACCCCGCCGCCATAGCTGGAGAAGCGCTAAACCCGACAAGTGAACATGCAATTTGCTCTCACTGGGCTTACTTTCGCCCAAATAAGAGGTCTCATCAACGAAAGTGCTAATAAAATCCGCAGGTCGGGCGGAATTTCGCCATCGAAACTTAAACTTCGCCTGCATGATTCACCCACCTTTGGGAAATAAGTGACTTGCCCAAAATCTCAAAATCGACAAGGTGACCTTATTTAGACCCGCGCCCCGGGCGGCTAAGGATCAGAGTAGAAATCTTAGCACGAAGCCTAAGAGAAACTACTCGACAACTCATCATACTGAGGGGAATAGTATGGCTAGCCTGATTCAAACGGTAATCGGTAAAGGCAGATCAAATCCGTTGATAGCTGAGGATTTGCTAAAAATCCTAAGGCACTTGGTCCGCCCAACGCTTCTTTATTCAAAGTATTCTAGACCACACGTAAGTCGGTTTTGGTCTGAAAACTTTGAAGGGGGTCTTGTAGACGGTAAAAATTACCGTGGCGGACTAGCGAACGAATTCGCCCACAAGTCAAGACCATCCACTTAGATGAAGAATGGAGTGTAGCCATGAAACGGGCTCGATGGCACACCTGGGCCCTCACGCGCCAAGTCACATGGGCCCACTAGTAGAGTGAATCCGCCCTCATGAGCTAAATCCGCTCGCAAGGGCCAAATCCGCCCTCATAAGCCAAATCCGCTCGCTGGGGCCAAATCCGCCCTCATATACCAAACCCGCTCGTAGAGGGCTAAGTCCACCTACGTGAGTCGAAAGCCGGGTTTCCAGGAACAAGCCTCCCCTACTTCCCGCGATGTGAGGGGAGGGAGCACAGTGCTCCAGACTCATCAGACGGCCGTCCGCAATTCAAGCGAACAAGACAGGCACCGGACTGGCTTGCATACTCATAAATGCGGGTCACCTCACCCATCAGAATGGAAAGCCGAAGCCGTCGGCGCGCAGCAAGCCATCTAGAGCCCACTCAGGCACGAGACGTCCACTCTCCCGCCTCTATCGAGACATAGGGAGAGGAGAGAGGGCACAGGACCCCAGGACCGTCAGGTGGCCACTCGGTGGCTCGCAGCGTGGGTAAGCAGACGGCTGCCAGAGCAGCCTGCACCCTCATAAATGCTGCTTACCTCACTCGTCCAAGTAAAGGGCGAAAGCCGCCGGCGCTCGATGAGTTGGCCAAATCCACTCAAGTATCTAGCAGCCGCTGTCACAGATACGAGGAGGGGCTTTCCCACTCCTGCGTGACGTGACATAACATGCGGCTCCTCGAATGACCGCTGGCAGCACAAAGGAACAGCAGAATGTCTCTGAACAATGTATGGTTACATCCCATAATTCTAGGAACAACCAAACTGTCTCTCTCCCATTTAAAAGGCTTCTTTCAGCAACTTTGGGGGGGATCGATCGATTGATCAATCAAGAGAGGAAGGGGCTTCTTGCATATCCTTGCATTACAACGCCATCTCCTAGCTCCGAGCCCTGATCGCCGGCGAGCCAGAAGAGACAAACTCTCTCACCCTGAGCTTCTACTGAGTACTGAAGCTCTCCGACAACCTCAGTCGAATCGTCCAAGTGAAGCAGACTCGGCATGAGCACCGAGCGAAGCATCCTGTAGCTACCTTAAAGTTCCCACGATTAAACAAAGAGGGCCTTCCCTCTGCTTCTGTTGTAATCATTTGATTATTAGTTTGTAATAAGCCTTCTTATCAATACAAACAAAGTTCCCTGTTTTTGGGAGATCAAAAATTACACCTACAAGGGGTATTTATATGAAACCCCAAAGCTAAGAGAAAACCAAGAAAAGACCAAAAAACCAACTCAGCAACGGCTCTGGAAACTAGCCGTTAGAACTGTTATGATAGTGCGGCGGTCGATCGCGGCGGTCGACCGCGAGCAACAAAAAGCAGAACTAATGGCTCTGGACAAGCGACGGTCGACCGCGAAAGTCTTTGGACTTGCTACGGTCGACCGCCACAGTCGACCGCGACCCAACAAAACATAACCTGAGTCTTGAACTCATGGCGGTCGACCGTGGCGGTCGACCGTGAACTGATACTAAAGAGAAACAGGTTTGAAAACAGTTTTCTGATTTTAAAACACTATCTAAAAATATCAAATAAATTCCAAAAGTTATGAAACTTTGGGAAATGATTGTAGACATGATAATACGCATGCTACAAAAGCTAATTTTCTAAAAAAACTTTTCAAATGAGAAATATCATTATTTTACAAAATAGTCCAAAACATGAAAATATATACATATGAATTTTGATATTTTGGCTAAACCTTGTTTTGAAACTTTACAAAATGATTTTATAGACTTGAAGAAAGATGTATGCTATTGTTATGAAGTCTATAAACAATGAATATAGTATTTTATCAAAATACACATATAATACACTAAAACATGATTTCATTGAACTAAATAAAATTGATATTGATGAAATCATATATATGCATATAAGTATGAAACAAAAATATGTTTTCTAATCATATTAAATTGTTTCATATTAAAACTTGAAAACTATCAAACCAAAACATATATGTATATATATAACTATATATATACAAAACCAAAACGTGTATGTGTGTAAATGATTAAGCTTAGAGTACCAACACACATAATATATAAACCTAAACTAAATTACCCAAGCTTGATGAAGATCTTCAATGAGCTCAACTTGGTGCACTTGCGGATGAATCTAGTAATTGGATCTTTAACTTGATAGCAAGGCTTCACTCCACTATTCCGCTAACCTCCATTGGATATGATCATGAATGCGCAATTCCATCCATCCTCCAACTCGTTGTTTGCCTAGAATAAATATAAAAACACAAACACTAGACAAACAACATTAGTAACTTGTTTGTTAAACATCATTAAAATAAGAAAGCCAACAATCTCCCTTTTTTGATGATGACAAACAATTTACATAAAAGATATATGCATGAAAGGAAATGAATATACAAAGTATAATATATCATGCATATAAACAAGAAAGAATATACTCACAATATTTTTCCCTCTTTGACAACATCAAAAAGGGGACAAAAGGATGAAGAGAGCGAAAGCTCCCCCTATCAATATGCATGGGTAAGTATACCACATAGAAAGATATATGGATTGCTCCCCCTATCAAAATGCCTTAATGAATATATGCAATGAATGCTAAGACATACATATGTGAGCAAGCAAAAAACATGCTAAACACAACTCACATACAAAAAGACAATGAGAACACATATGAATATATCAAGATGAACATAGTGTCTCATATCAAAGAATGTAAAAACCATGTATAAGAGTAGATTTATGAAATCAAAAGAGAAGGAACATGAGAATCATGCAAAAAGTTTTCAAATGAAAACGAATCGACCAAAAGAAATCTTAAATCAAAGTTTAAATCCAAAAACGATGTTTGATCAATCAAGAGAATTTTCTTTGTGGGATTTGATCAAACCACATATGGAATACATTATAAGGCAAGAATAGATAATCCATAAGCACAAACACATAAATATCATCATATAAGTGAAATATAATAAATTCAAAGCAATAATTCAAAACAAAATCTTTGATAAAAGAATTTCAAGAGAGGCAATAATATATCAAACTCTTAAGCTTGTTCCAACCCATATAATCATTCTAGCATCCGGTAAACATGATTTGGGAATAAACACCCATTAAACCCGGAGGGTTATACAAACCTCTCATTAAAACAAAACCAATAATCATGAAAATAAAAAAATTTGACCAATAAAAGGAATTATTTTCATAAAAGTTTAAAATACATTTTTCAAAACCAAGAAAAAGAAAAAGAAAAGTACTAAAATTCTTGGCTTAAAAATTATTTTGGCACCCAAGTATTCTTAGTGCTGGTTTGTTTAGGGACATGACCCATATCATTAAAGCTCAAAGCCCTAGGGTTATGAACCCGTTTGGGTGCATTTAGTGCACGGGTCCGGTCATAGCAATAATTATGCAAATGACTCATTCGATTGCAATAAGCGCAATGAAGAGGATGCATTTGGTTATGTTGACCATGTGGATGTGCATGAGGAGCATTTACAAATAAAGATGGTCTTTTAAGATTATTTTGCAAATGAGAAACATTTTGAAATAATTTTGGTCTACTTGAAATATTTTGCGATTTAGAAACTTTTCGAAAATCAAAACAAAACTTAGCTAAGTGACCAACTCTACCACAAAAATCACAATGATACACATTAGCATGCTTATGATGAACAATGAGTGCATGTGTGTGTACATCTGATGAAGAGACTTGATAAGATGCACAAGGAGCATTGATATTTTTATGTTTGTGTGCATCATAGCAAAATTTAGCTAAATGGCCTTTACGGCCGCAAACAGAGCATTTGTAAACTTTGCTATATAAGTGTGCATAGTGTATAGGAGATTTAGAAGTTGTAACACTAGATTTAGCACACTTGTCCATAAGTTTCTTATGATTATCAATGCATGTGTTTAATGCTGAGTCAAAACAAGATATGCGGTTTTTCACATGATTCAACTCATCATTACGCATACAAGCATTAGAAATAAAAGTAGATGAAACATGATCATTTATAAAAGAATTAAACTCATTTCTAATAGTTTCTACTTCTATCATGGTATCATTATTAGCATGAGTTAAGCTAGTAATAGATAAAGACATGTTATTATTTTCCAAACTTAATAACTCATTGTTTTCTTTTAAAATAGCATTCTCTTTAACAGCAATATCAAGTTTGGAAGCTAGCGACTCATGGTCAGATTTTAAACTAATATGCTTGCTTTTAAGATCAATAAAATTATTTTGCAATTTAGTATAGGCATGAGATAATCTTTCATATGCACAAGCGAGTTCATCAATAGATAAATCATTATCGGAATCGGAATCGCTTACTACACAAGAGTTATCATCTTGTGGCCGTGCGCATGATGCTCCACATGAACTTGAAGAAGAATCCTCCAAAGCTTGTCGGATTGCCTCCAAGTCCCCTTGATGTGCTTTAATAAATTTCCAAAGTTTGTAAGCACTATCAAAATGAACAAATTTGTTAGAAAAGGATGAGTCAAAAGCATTAAGCAAAAATTCTAACAAAAGCTTGTTCATTGAAAATATTTTCTTATCATGATTGCTCCACTTGGATTTCTCCAATATGAGCATAATATAAGCACAATCAATAACTTCCCATAAGTCAATATTTCTAGATTCAACAAATATTTTAAATTTTGAGCATCATTGAGCATAGGGAAAATTTCTAAATTTTGGAGCAATATTTGGATCATAGCCTAAACGAAATATATTTATATTCATGATATATATGTGAATATATGCAAGCAAGACAAATGCAATTATAACTAGATTAGCACAAGTAAGATAACTTAGATCTTTAACTCAAGGCGATTAGTCCTTAAATCAAAGAGCACCAAGCTCTGATACTAATTGTTAGACCCTAGAGGGGGAGGGGGGAGGGGGTGATTAGGGTCTTATACTAATCTAATCTGATTTTATGCCAATTAAAATTAATTAACAAGTTATTCTTATAAGATAGATATAAAATATGATATGAGCAAGAATATGCAATATGATCAAAGAGATATATCCTAGGAAAGAGGTATATGATGAAATATATGCAGGGATATATAAACACAAGGGTAACATAACAAATGTAAACAATGTAGTGGACAAGCTAGATAATGAGACAAAGGCGATATGAGCAATGAGCACAAATATAAATGAACGCCAAAGCTCACTCAAACACAATCAAATGATCACGGAGTTCGAACCTTTCGTCCTATGTCTCCGTTCCCCCACTCCCGGGGAGAAATCCACTATTACAACCGGGTTTTCTACGTTCACCCGAATAACGTTTACACCACATAATATGGTTTTCTAATTTATCGAAAACTCTACAACTAACACACTCTTGTAATCCTACTCTATACTCTCTCAAGTGTTGAACTAGACGTGTCTCCCTCAAGTGCTCGGATACAACCTCTCCCTAGGTTCGTCAACCGACGCCACTCCTCTTGGGATGATCCCCGACACTCTCCACACACTTCTCTCGGTGTACAAGTGTATTACAAAGTGTATCCTCACAATTAGGCTCAATACAATAAATGTTTGTTCTCTACTATGGATGAGAACACAATGAAAGCTCACACTCAATTGTTACAACTCTCACCAACCCAAATATACTGTGTATGAAAATACGATAAGCTCATGTGGGTGTGTGTAACAATGAGAGTAAATAAAATTAAATCTAAACTCAATATAAAAACTAGCTTTAAAGAAAGATAATAAAATAACTATGCAAATGTAAAGCTAGATAAGAGTTTAGAAATCTTCTTAATAGATCAAGAGGTGGAGGGAGAATAGTTGGAAGCTCAAACTTCAATAGATGATCTCCTCAAGCTCTTGTGGAATTGATTCACAAAACCGAAACACTCAAATACTTAAAAGCTTATAAACACACTTTAAACAAACTTAAAACCTTGTTAAATTCTTGTTTAAAAACTTCTTGGATTCCTATAAGAACTGAGGTATAAGGAGGTATTTATATGAAACCCCAAAGCCAAGAGAAAACCAAGAAAAGACTAAAAAACCAACTCAGCAACGGCTCTAAAAACTAGCTGTTAGAACTGATATGATAGTGCGGCGATCGACCGCGACGGTCGATCGCGAGCAATAAAAAGCAGAGCTAATGGCTCTGGACAAGCGACGGTCGATCGGGACGGTCGATCGCGAAAGTCTCTGGACTTGCTACGGTCGACCACCACGGTCAACCGCGAGGCAACAAAACATAACCTGAGTCTTGAACTCATGGCGGTCGACCGTGGAGGTCGACCGCGAACTGATACTAAAGATAAACAGTTTTGAAAACAGTTTTCTGATTTTAAAATACTATTTAAAAATATCAAATAAATTCCAAAAATTATGAAACTTTGGGAAATGATTGTAGACATGATAATACATATGCTACAAAAGCTGGTTTTCTAAAAGAATTTTCTAAATGAGAAATATTATTATTTTGCAAAATAGTCTAAAACATAAAAATGTAAACATATGAATTTTGACATTTTGGCTAAACCATGTTTTGAAACTTTACAAAATGATTTTATAGACTTGAAGAAAGATATAAGCTATTGTTATGAAGTCTATAAATAATGAATGTAGTATTCTATCAAAATGCACATATCATACACTAAAACATGATTTCATTGAACTAAATAAAATTGATATTGATGAAATCATATATATGCATATAAGTATGAAACAAAAATATATTTTCTAATTATATTAAATTGTTTCATATTAAAACTTGAAAACTATCAAACCAAAACATATATGTATATATATAACTATATATATACAAAACCAAAACGTGTATGTGTGTATATGATTGAAGTTAGAGTACCAACACACGTAATATATAAACCTAAACTAAATTACCCACGCTTGATGAAGGTCTTCAATGTGCTCAACTTGGTGCACTTACAGATGAAGCTAGTAATTGGATCTTTAACTTGATAGCAAGGCTTCACTCCACTATTCCGCCAACCTCCATTGGATATGATCGTGAATGCATAATTCCATCCATCCTCCAACTCGTTGTTTGCCTAGAATAAATACGAAAACACAAACACTAGACAAACAACATTAGAAGTAAATTGTTTGTTAAACATTATCAAAACAAGAAGGCCAACAATATATTGTATATGCATGTTGTTTTTCAGTAATTATTTTATGGTGTTTTTAAATTTTTATGTCCTTTTTTGTGTCATTATTTGTTGTTCATTATCTATTCATTATTTTTGTTTACTTATGTTGTGTTTTACTTTTTTATTCTTTTATACTTACTATTATTTTATTCATTATAGTGTATTCACAGAGATTATTATATTTAAGATTTATACTTTTTAGTGATTTATAGTTATTCATTATTTCTAGTAGAAATTGTGTCTAATCGTGTTCTGTTTCATGTATTATCAGTGTTTATGTTCACATGTTCATCAATCATTTATGGTATGTTTATCTACAATATATCGATGTTTTATTATATAAATTTATGCTCTTCTTATATTTTTATTTGTTTATATATCTATTTTATCTTACATAGTTCACGTTTTATGTATTATACATCTTTATTTATGTAATTTTATGCTCATCGTATTTATGTGATTTTTGACTATTATACAATTTATTACTGTATCTGAATTGATTTTATACAATAATAATTATTATTGTTGTATCTTGCTTATATTTATTATTATACCTTATGAATATTACTAATATTTATGATTACCATATTATTTGTCGAATATATAATTACGTCCTTCCTATTATGTTTTGTATAATATGTTTATTTTGAATCGCTTGTTTGCTCTTTTATCCATTTTATCATGTAATATTTTTATGACTATTTCTATCATAATTTATCTTATTAGAATGATTAGTACTATGAGTATTCAGACTTTTATATGCTTATTATTATGTATATGTTTCATTTTTAACGGATATTATATATGATGATTTTATTTGCTATATTATATAAACATGTTTAATATTTAACTTAGTATTATGTCTTGTATGATAATTATTTACTGTCAAATGCTCTCAAAAATTATTGATTATAACTATAACTATATTTATTGAATTTATCATCATGTTCTATCTTTACTGTTTGCCATTTTTTGATTATTATATCTATATTTTCTTACGTGCATTTATGTTTTGACTGCTTAAAACATATGTTGCTATAATACTATCTTTAAATATTTTTAACATAGTTGTAAATTTTTATTTTTGGAATTTGTGTCTTATATGTCTTATTTGGTTGAATATGATTTGTTGATTTCATTCATGTGTTTGGTTGTAATTGTTAGACCTTAGAGGGGGGGGGGGGGGGTGATTAGGGTCTTATGCTAATCTAATCCGATTAAATGCCAATTAAAATTAATTAACAAGTTATCCTAACAAGTATGAAATACAATAATATATATGAGCTAGGATAAGGAATATGAACAACAAGATATATCCTAACAAGGAGATATAGGCAATGTATGTGTAAGGATATATAAACTAACACAAGATGATTTATCCTACCAAAGAGATATACAATATGATATATGCAAGGATATATAAACAATACAAGGGTAAAAAAACTAAACAAGATAGTGGATGAAATAAATGAGCAATGCACAATTGGCGATATAAGATAAATGCAAAAACAAATACGCCAAAGACAAACTCAAACAAGCAATATGATCACGGAATTCGGACCTTCCGTCCTACATCTCCGCTCCCCACTCCCGGGGAGAAATCCGCTATCACAACCGGGTTTTCTACGCTCACCTGAATAACGTTTACACCTCACAGTGTCGGTTTTCAACGCTCACCGATCAACGTCACTCCTCACAATCGGTTTTCTAGTTCACCGAAAACTTCACAACACACTCGGTTTTCTAGCTCACCGAAAACCTTACAACACTCACAATGTAATAAATATAAATTTGTTCTCTACAATAGATGAGAACTCAATTAAGCACAACTCAATGTTACAATCTCTCACAACCCTAATATACTATGTATGCAAATACAATAAGCTTAAGTGTGTGTGTGTACCAATGAGATTCAATAAAACTTAACTCAATAAGAACTAGCAATAAGATTGATATGAAATTCAGTAGTAAAATTGCTAGGAAATAGAGTTAAGGAAACTTCTCTATAAACACAAAGAGAGGATGAAAAATGTTGAAGATGAACTCTTCAATAGCTGATGTAAACTCCTCTTTGTAATAGCAAACCCAAAACAAACTTAAACCAAAACTAAACAAGCTTAAACCCTTGTTTAAAAACTTCTTTTAAAAACTTTTTTGCTTGCTTGAAACTGAGATCAAAGAGGGTATTTATAGCCTCCAAAACCTCAGCCAAAACCCCAAACCAAATGACAAAAACAGCCCCAGCAACGGTAACAAAAATAGCCGTTGGAAACAGAACTGACAAAGCGGCGGTCGACCGAAAAAAGTCGCGGTCGACCGCGATGCAGATCCCAGACTGAGAATCGAGCAGGAACTTCGTCGGTCGACCGGTGTGGTCGACCGAAGGAAATATCGAGCTCTCGGTCGACCGATGCGGTCGACCAACAAACTCTCTGCTGTCCAGAAACAAATGAACAATTGAGCGGTCGACCGAAAACTGATATTACAGAAAATCTAGTTTCTGAAAACTGTTTGCTGATTTTAAAATACTGTTTAAAAATATCAAATAAATTCCAAAAAATATAAAACTTTGGGGAATGATTGTAGACATGATAATAAATATGCTACAACATCATTTTACAAAATAGTCCAAAACATGAAAATGTAAACACATAAGTTTGATGTTTTGACCTAAACCAACTTTTGAAACTTTACAAAATGATTTTATATACTTGAAGAAAGATGTAAACTATTGTTATGAAGTCTATAAACAATGAATGTAGTATTTTATCAAAATACACATATAATGCACTAAAACATGATTTCATTGAACTAACATTGATGAAATCATATATATGCATATAAGTATGAAACAAAAATATGTTTTCTAATTATATTCAATTGTTTCATAATAAAACTTGAAAACTATCAAACCAAAACATATATGTATATATATAACTATATATATACCAAAACGTGTATGTGTGTATATGATTGAGCTTAAAGTACTAACACACATAATATAAACTCCTAAACTAAATTACCCAAGCAATCTTGATCTTCAATTAAGCTTGACTTGGTAATCTCGCGGATGAAGCTGAACTTGGATCTTGAACTTTGAATTGCATAAGCTTCACCGACATTCCGCCAACCTCCTTTGGATATGATCGTTGAAGCTCTATTCCATCCATCCTCCAATTCGTTGTTTGTCTACAATAAATAGAAATATACCAACACTAGACAAACAACATTAGTGGTAAATTGTTTGTTAAACATCATCAAAATAAGAAGGCCAACAATCTCCCCCTTTTTGATGATGACAAACAATTTACAAAAAGGATATATGCATGAAAGGAAATGAATATACAAAGTATAATATATCATGCAAAGTATAATATATCATACATATAAATATGAAAGAATATACTCACAATATTTCTCCCCCTTTGACAACATCAAAAAGGGGACAAAGGGATGAATAGAGCGAAAGCTCCCCCTAACAATATGCATGGGTGAGTATAACACATAGAAAGATATAGGGATTGCTCCCCCTTTCAAAATGCCATATAGAGTATATTCAATAAAGATCATGGCAAATATGCGAGCAAGCATAAATGAAAATATGCTAAAACACTCCTCACATACGAAAAAGATAATGAGAACACATATGAATATGTCAATATAAAAAAAATGTTGAGTGATACTTATATTTTTACCTATGCCTAGATGTTGTGTTATTTTATAATTTGATACATATCAACTATTTTATTTACAATATACATACTTCTTTGTGCCTGTGCAATCTCTTTCAAATATATGTTCACTCTCTTTATGTTTTACTTACCTCATTATTATTATTTATACTCATTACCTGCCTCAATGATATCTTTTGAAAATGATTGATCAAGTATATTTGCTGATTCTGTGTATTTGTATTCATACATGTCCTTTCAATTAACTGTACTTCCACTAATTTTGATTGCATATTATACTTTTTTATTAATCATGCGATGTTTTATTATGCTACGTGTGATTTACTTATTGTGTGATTTGTCCGTGTTAAGATTATATTTTATTTATACGCCATGATTAATACTTGTGTATATTTATTAACCTTTTGATGAATTAGTTTAATGATTAGTATTGGTTTTGTTTTGTTGTGGTTAATTTTGTGTGTAATTGTGACGCCCCAGGGTTCATACAAGGCAACAGTCCCAGGTAAAACTCGGATTGTCAAACCTGCCAAGCACCAAATACTATGCTACGACATGTTTCACCATCACAATCGTTATCTCTCTAGTGGAAATAATAAATAGATTAAGGTACAGACAAGTAAATAATCGAAATAGAGCAACACTGAAAATATACACAGAATAAGCATAAGATATATTAATAATGAGCCCAACTAGCATGAAAATAAAGAATATATCTCTGAGTTTGAACTGAATCTCAAATACAATGAGTCAAATAAATAAAGTCTTACAAGACTTCTCAACTCTAAAATAAAATACCAATCTAGAGTCTAAAAATAATCAACTACATGTGGAGTTCTGTAATAACTATAAAATATAATAAATAGCTAAATGGACAACTAAGAAGTCCCATCAACCTACGACTCTCCATGCGCCAGACTCGCTGCTTGAAAGAGGGGAAACAACGAGCGTCAAAGCACTAACAAGATCATCACTACCTCTCCCTAGGGGAAGGGATAGGAGCATGTAAGAAAATAGAGTTAGTACATACATATATCAAATCATTCATATAGCTCTCTATGAATGAAAAACAAATAGTCAAGGAAACATACTCCAATCTCCAACATAAAGAATAAATATCTCATCTCAAATTACATCTGAGTAGCCTGCTCTAATATAAGAGGATGCCAACCAAAACAAAATGAAATATAACTGCCGTCCATAACGGGTGTGCCAAAATTTTAAAATAAATACCCTACTCACGGGTAATCTATCATGGAAGTAAGACTTATATCTGATAAAAAATCTATGTGTGCATCATCTTATGCTATAGCGATACTCTTGTAATGCTCTTACTCAATCGTTATGCGGCAATAGGTTTTATTATCTTCCTATCCCGGATACGTATAATAACGATACTTTTGTAATACTCTTACTCAATCGTTCTAC
Source organism: Asparagus kiusianus (assembly GCA_022839385.1). Classification (NCBI taxonomy): domain Eukaryota; kingdom Viridiplantae; phylum Streptophyta; class Magnoliopsida; order Asparagales; family Asparagaceae; genus Asparagus; species Asparagus kiusianus. The sequence goes on along the minus strand of BQKN01059180.1, from coordinate 58,362 downwards.
GGCAAATAGGTTTCATCTCAATATTTCTGGATACGTATAGAACAATATTATTCATATGTCTTTATCAACTTAACTTATGTCGAAAGTGTGTCAATCTAACACAATCTAGCATAAATGCACCAATCTCGGTGTGCGTGTCCATATCTGAAGTTCACCATCATCTCAGGTGTTAAACAATCACTAACATAATAGTCTATCATTATTAGATCGAGAAATCTGCTCGACAAACCAAAACCAAGCCATATAAAGATGCATAGTGTAACGTCCCGTCCTGAAATCCCAGAGTCGGTACGCTATTAGATCTGATGGACTGGCCTCACAAAGCACCACATGTCTTTTCAGCACATTTTATCCTCACTCACGCGCTCTCTGGAAAACTTCCCAGGGGATCACCCATCCTAGAATTTCTCCAGGCCAAGCACACTTAACTTTGGAGTTTCTAAGAGTTGGGTTCCTGAAAAGAAGATGCATCTTGGTGGTATGAGTATTCCAATCAAATCTATGAATACTAATCACATCACCCTTTCAAGTGTTGGGGTATTACAAACTCCCCCACTTAAACTCGTAACGTCCTCGTTGCGCCAAATCATATCATCCAAGACCGTACCATCCGTGTGAGATTCTAGAGGTGGCTCCTATGGCCTCAAGAGGTGGCTCCCGCCCTCTCGACGTAGCACTTTGCACCGCATAGCACTTAGCTCTCACAATTCCGGTTGGCTTGCCTCTGATACCATTTGTAACGTCTCGTCCCGGAATCCCGGAGTCGGTACGCTATTAGATCTGATGGATTGGCCTCACAAACCACCATATGTCTTTTCAGCAAGTTTTGTCCTCACTCACGCGTTCCCTGGAAAACTTCTCAGGGGGTCACCCACCCTAGAATTTCTCCAGGCCAAGCACGCTTAACTTTGGAGTTTCTAAGAGTTGGGTTCCCGAAAAGAAGATGCATCTTGGTGGTATGAGTATTCCAATCAAATCTATGAATACTAATCACATCACCCTCTCAAGGGTTGGGGTATTACACACAACCAATAACAAACTGACGGTCGACCGTGGTGGTCGACCGCGACGGGCTCCAGAGGCTAACCTAGCCTCTGTCCTGCACGCGGTCGACCGTGAACCCTATTTCCATATTCTCATGTTCTTTGTGTATGTCATGTTCACGTCGTGTTTTTAGGATTCAAACATGATTAAAATCTTCATGAAACTTGTATGCAAACATGCCACAGCAGATATGAACATCTGAAAACAACTCAACAATTATAAACATGATTTTATGCATTAGATTTGTATTCAAAACCCTAAAAAACATGCATAAAAGCTTAAAACAACGAATCAAACTTTTTTCTTTAGATTAACCACGTTTTAAAATCATCTTCAGGTCTTAAATACTTCTGTAAAACATTGTTCTCAACCTTTTTAGCATAGAAAGACCTAGTCTCTTTACATATAATACAAAAAAGTTAACTTTATTCATAAACTAGTCATTTAGGCTCTACAAAACATGTTTAAAACTCTTTAAAAATGTTTTGAAAACTAGGAGGGGGATTAGCAGAGATGATACTCGCCTAGGGTTGTAGGAAAACGTGTTAGAAGCAACGTCGAAGGAGATCTCCAC